>JAVQKD010110412.1:0-11135 GCA_036025635.1 Philypnodon grandiceps
AAGAAACACTGAATCCTTGAATCCTTGAATTGCTGTTAGGAATGGTCATTGTTGGAACCAGTTCCCCCATTTAATAATTTCTACCCTAATCAGACCAGAGACCAATCTTTTTCTACAAAAGAATCCACTTTGACCTTGCTCCAAATCTTCATAACTTCATAATACATTTTTTGCCACACCAACATAATGAGTTCATTTTTGCCAAGACCCTAAACCACCGCTCACTGAGAGACAAACTAACAGAATCAGCTTTGGTGGAGGAATGTACCTTGATATTCAGACTCAAATTGTGCTTGAATTAAGTTTGGAATGCCTCCCGCCGAGTGCATAAAACTTATGAGTTATGCTAGCATGAGGATATTACTAATGAAACATGAGTATTCATTCTCTGCGTTCAGAGTGAGCAAGCCAGAAACATTGGGTATATTTAATGTTGTGCAACTATCTGGAAAGAATGAAGTAAGTTTCAAAGAGATTGAAGTATATTTCTGCATTGTTAATTCTTGTCTCCCATCTGCTGTTTTCTGTTATAATCTACACTTTACTGTCTGTTTTAAATGAAGTATGAGTATGAGACCATGCCCTGAAACCTGTGAAAGTTGGAGCAGAAAATAGGCTACCTGCTGTATGTCTCACATTTGCTGCTGATAGCAGTCACAAACGTATGATTCTGTGATCTGTCGAGGGGTGACAAATGTGCCGCTCAAGAGCAATACACTCGGCATATATACCATTCTTATACCGGCCTTTTTCTTTTATACAGCAACAATAGAGAAACCTGACGAGTCTTTATCTTGTTAAGGTGAAAGTATAAACTAAGTATGTTTCCAAATCGTTAGAGAACCTTGGACTGTTTCCTTAGTTAGATTAGTTTTATACTTTCTTACCCTGCTCTTGGCTAATGGCTTTGTTCTTTTTGTTTTGGGCTCATGTGTTGTAAACATTTGAACAATTAATTCTTGACTGTTGTAGCTCACAGTATATTTTTTGCTTTTGGGAAGCAAGTAATTACAGGAAAATTATTTTCTGACTTGATTTGTTGTTGGTATTTAAAAGTAAATCAATGACTAAGTACATTTGTGAATTAGTTAGGTTTATTATGTATGCCAAGTATGTATGATTTGAAGGTACTGACTCATCTCTCAGTGATGACTTAGCAGCAATTCAAACCAATAAAAGAAATCTTCCCTGACCAGCTTGTTCCTTCAGTATTCTTTCCTCCACCCCATCGTGTTGGTGCACTGAATTATCCTCACACTGGGTCGCCGTGCCAGGGGGTATATCAACAAGAGTCGAAAGCGCCATTAAAATACACAGGCCTCACACAGAGACAAAAGAACAAAAATATGCAGTTCTTTCTGGAGCATGATATCACTGGCAGCAGCACTCTAATCCATTACCCTAGACGCCTACACTGCAAGGGATCTGTGGACGACTGATAAACACAAACAGAAAAACAAAGCTTCAAGACTCTGCCCACATTTACAGTACGTTTCCCCAGCCATTATCTCGGTACTGTAGTCGGAGGTGGGAGAAAGATTATATACTGTACCTGCTCTTTTCTGAAACAAACTAGAGGTGACGTGACCCCAGGAACACATTTGCTACAGAGCGTTTAGTTTGCTATAGCTTGTGGGTTCACTTGCTGATTATAGCACCCTTTTCAGTGCCTCACCATTTCCTGTAATGCATTTACTGTACTTCCATTCCTCCACATTAGCACTGTTTCATTCCACTAGGTCCATCCACTTCTCACAAAATAATTTCTCACAAATGCCCTCAAGCGACAAACACGTGAAACGTTTTCTATTTCTCAAAGGGAAAGTCATTATTCAGCCACTTTATAATTGTTCAAGAGCTGTTACAGATAACTAATAAAAGTGGGCACTGGTAATTACAGCTCTGCCGTGGAGTGTTTGGAAATAAATGACAGATGATTGTGGTATGGAGTTTAGAGGAGAGGGTTCGAGTTCCCAGGTAAAAAAGCTAATTGGAAGTGGTTTCCTCAAGCTTTTTGAATTAGTTTGGAACAGGTTTGAATCTGAAAACTGTGGTGTGTACTTTAAGGTGTTTTTTCTGTTGCTTTGGTAGGCAACTTTCTGCATTGGGTCATGGTGAACAAAAGGATTATGGCACATACAGTACATACCAAAAGTTTGGACACACGTTTCCTATCTTTTCATGAATATTGACATTGTAGATTCACACTGAAGGCATCAAAACTATGAATTAACACATGTGGAAATATGTACTGATTACTGCTTCACACACACTCTGCATTCTCTTGATGAGCTTCAAGAGGTAGTCACCTGAAATGGTCTTCACTTCACGGGTGTGCTCTGGATTTCTTGCCTTTTCATGAAAATAGAGAAAACTCATTGAATGAATGAGGTGTGTCCAAACTTTTGGTCTGTACTGTATATGTAGAGTTCTTATTTTCAACAAACATAACCCAGTAAAACAAGTTTACAAAATATCGGTATCGGCCAAGAAATTTGATATCGGTGCATCCCTAATAATCTTAATCATTCCGTGTTTGTTGAGAGTGTTTGTGGCTGTAAGTTTCACCTACTTTTCAATCTCACTGTTTTTACAGGTTCGCGGGACATTGGAGACGGAGGACGACGATGAGGGTGTACTGGCATCTGTCTTGCTGCTCTCTCCGTTGCTCGTTGAAGGCATTTCTGATCACGAGACAACGCAGGATTGTGTAAGAGAGACATACTTTGTACACCACAGTAACAAATGTAAACTTACCATCACTGGCCCATTTAGAGAACTCGGGTGTTATCCTGTTAGAAGGCATCCCACCACTACAACAGAGAAACAACGTGTGATAATATTAGACAGCAAAACATTGTTAAGATATCGTAGAACGGCGTCTTACTTTAGCACAGCTCCCCGTAGTGCCTCCCTCTCCCGGGCCTCTCCTTGGTCCTCCCCGGCTCCGGAGCAGGGGATGATGTCAGCTTCAGTGTACTGAGCCTTGCCGTATTCCAAAGTGTCATCGCCGTCCACATCCAGGTCTGCATCACTGTCTGCACCGCTCCCCTTGATACTACATGTGGCAAAACCTGTTCCTGTGGGCAGAAAACACTATATTTTAGTTTCAAAGGAATAATAACATAAACAGAACCAGAACAAGTGGACATACGTTCAATACAAGTGTTCATTACAGGTGTCAGCATTGGATACAATACATACAAATCTTTCTTTTCTGTGCATGATCATGAGATGGAGATAGCTCTGATAGAGAACAGATTTCAAGTATTAAGACTTCTATTTCACAATTTACTTTTGCACTAATGGCTGGTGAGGACAAACGCTGGACAGAGACAGAATCTAGACTTGTGCCAAACTGATTAAGACTGACATTTCACCCATCAATCTCCCGGTGGTAGAGCACGCAGTATATGTGAGTGGCACTTCTATAAACCCAGTGATGAACGCTCAGACAAACCCTACCACGGCCTGACTGGTCCCTTCAGCTCCACTTAGCCACTGCGCTGCCTGGCTGTGTGTATCCTTCACTTAGAGGCGTCTCCTCAGTGTCTGTTTGAAACCGTCTGTACTTCTGTCACTTAAGCCCTGTCTCCCACTCCTTCAAGAGGTGTATGTATGTGTGTGTGTGTGTGCTAGCCCGTCCGCCTGTCACTTAAAACCACATCTTTCCAACAGCCCCAATGCTACAGCGGCCTGTCTGAGCATGCGTGACACTTAAAGGTGAATGAGTGTGTGTCTTGCTGGTGACAGAGCCTGACAGCCATCTTATTTACACCTATCCCAATTTCTACAAGCTCTCAACTGGACTAGTGTGAGTGGGACCACATACAAGCCAGAGACAGAGCTGACAGACACTCTCTCTTCAACCCTCTGTCCAAGTGTGTCTATCCGCAACTTCCTTCAACACTAGCTGAGCAGTGTCTCCCTGCACTATAGTGTCTTCAGTCCGTAAGTTGTGTTAACATTTTTTTATTTGTTGATGCCAAGAACCCATATGGGGGGCAGGAGCAAATATTACTGTATGTGTTAGAGTTCATATGATAAGACATTAAAATATCTTTTAGCAGAGTGGAGAGACCATGGACATGCAAGGACAAAAACTCACCGTGATAGAATGCAGCATCTATGTTAAGCACTTTTACAACAGGGTCATGGTTTTTAGTGATGAAATAAAAACATCCTTTTAACTTTTATTTGGTCTCGACAGCTGACGAGAACATATGGGAACAATGGCCGAGCAGTGAGTCGCCTCCGATCTGCTAGCCGGGTTGTAGGTTTTCAGCAGCACATGGCGCATAACCATTGTGACAAAAAAAACCCTTTGAATTGGCTTCTAGGTAATATCTGTCTTCACCTGGTTTAGCTCCACACACTTGATCTCACTGAGTCTGCCTAGGATTAGCATAAAGAAAAATGTGAGCAGCCTACAACTACTAGTAAATTGGTGGAAAAAACTTACTACTATAATCGTTAAGAATCAATACAAGTGGGCTTTTGAGAGTGGTCACATGACGTGAATAAAATCAATAGCCACAGGACACAACCTTTAATTATGCACAGCTGCCATATTATACTTTAGACATTAATAGTGCATATCTTGATTTTTAAACAGAATATATATACTGCTGTCATGTGCTTATGACAATGTTGTACATTTTTTTTTGGTGTAGCCTGTTTGCTCCGAGTGTGTGTGTGTGTTGCCAGTGCCTCCATCTTTCCCTCTAAGCGGTCTTGGCAGGCCAATCTAATCTGGCCCGGGAAAGGTCAGAGCCACTCCAAGTGCCTTTCACTCACATTATGCACCCCCCCCCCGCTCTTCCTCTACCCCTTTTTCCACTATAATTCACACAGTCTTTAACTTTATTACAACACGATTTTACAATTTAATATATATATATTCGAGCCAGTCAACCTTGATCTTCCTTTTAAGTTCATCTCCATTGACTTGCCTGGAACTTTCTCTACACCCCCCCTCTCCCATTTAATGTTTGACAAGTTGTAGGACATACGATTAATACAGACACTCACACATAGGCCTAAGGTGACACTTGGCTTTGCATGTATCTAACATTTCCTGACTCGTGCCAAAGCAATGACACTTGATTGCACCTCATCTGCATAGTGCATACTGTACACATGTTCAACGGCACATCTACAAGTTCAGATCTGAAGCAGTCAACATCACTACACCCGCAAATGCTACTGACAGCTTAGATCAACCAATCGAGCGACCTTGGCGTCATCCTGTTACCATAGCAATTATCGGGCTCGCTTAAAGAAAGAGGACTATAATGTCAAAGGTCACCACGCTATCTTTGTGCCATTTACAGGTCAGATAGAAGAGGGGAGACGAGGGAAGGGACACAGACACAAAGGCATGAGACGGCCATGTTTGAAGTCTGTTTACAAAGCAGGAGATTTCTCGTTCTCCTCCTCTCAATCCCCTCTGGGCCATCTCAACCTGCCATAATCCCCTTCTTCTGCTCCTCAGTCTCCGAGGACAGCTGGATATCAAGCCTATGGATTTGCCAACTACTCTGTCTATGGCTTCTTATATGTTTTCTACAGTATGCTATGATTTAATCTGAATTTATTGTGGTTGTTGCTACAAATATGTTCAGTATGTTGTGAAATTATACTCCAAATTAATCTTTTCTTTCATCTTCATTTTCTCTCTATAAAGCTTTAAGTCTTATAAAAGTTGGGCACCAAATCTAGTAACACTTGACTGGACAAAAACAGGAAGACAGACGGGCTGCTTGAGAGATAAAGCAGTCTGAATCTATGTTATTAGCTTCTTTGAACCTGTCTAAGCTGGTGCGAGACACAGGGAAGTCTTCCTCACACAGAGTTGAATCACAAACTGATCTTGTTCGATTTTTGCTGCCTGGCCCCTCCTCTCTCCCCTGGCCCTTAAAAGAGGCTTGTTCCCCCGCCTTTCTTCCCTGTGCTCTCAAAGGGGGAGATGGATGGTGGCACTTCACAGACGGATAGGCCCTCTCTTCATCTCACCAGCTGAGGAGACCCCCTGCAACATCTCTATATCCGTCTAGCCGCTTGCTGTCTCTCTAAAGCCTTCCTGGATTCAACCGCATCTGTTAGAAACACCTAAGAGCTTTCAAGACAAAATCCACCTTTGAGTGTGTGTGTGGCTTTGGATCCCAGAGTGTGTGTTTCATGTTGGTCTCTCCAGGCCACCATAGTTATCTGTGTCACATCACAAGGTGCCCCATTAGTGCACAGCAGAAGGGTCCAGTGTCTGCTCCTTGAGCAATGTTAAGAGATATAGAAACTACCACCCACCCCAAAGTACAAGTCTTAGGTTTAGCTGAGATTTCAGCATTGATCTGGCTTGTCTCCTGGCTGTCTCAGGCTGAGGGGTAGCAGAAGGGAGTCAGGTGTGGTACACCATGGGTCTTTAGAACAATGAGTTTAACCAAAAGGAGGAAGCTATAGCCAGAAAACCCCACAGACACACACAACTTTATATGTTCTTGATGGCTTTTGACATTATTCCACTTACTAAAAATGTGTTTTCATTAGGAGTCAAAGGTGTCTGGAGATTAACCCTAGCAATTATCAGACTTAGATTGGGTACCCTCTGAACCAAGATAGGGTTGACTCAGAGACATACATTGACAGGCAACCATTCTCTCTCATATTCATTCCCTATGAGCAATTTGGCATCACCAGTTCTCACACATAACAGTTCAATAAATAACATTCACTTAGAGACAGGAGTTGAACTGAATTGAAGATGCTCACGGAGTTTACTAGGACTGAAGTGTGCTGAGACTTGGTTTTGCTCCCAAGTGTACGACTCCCCCATCCACTTCTATAATTGCGTTTCTGGGCACACATACAAACACAGAGCGGTGACCAGCGGGTCAATTGCCCGGCTAAATGTGTTTTCCTTCCCCCTGCTAAGAGGGTTGAGAAGGGCCCGAGCCAAAGCTGAGCTAGGCTGACCCTGGGCCACCCCACACTGCCACCGGACCACTGGCACCATTATGGCCTCCCTGGTCACATTCAGAAGGTGTACAACAAAGCTAACATTGCTCTCAGTGGACAGCAGTGGAGTGATAGATGGGTACAAGGGAACAATGGAAGTCCAGATTAAATATCAAACCTAATGCATGGGTGATATGTATGACTACTACACCCTAACATGATTTGTACCTCTGAATCCTCCTTCCAGCAAAGCCGTGGCTCTGATCCTTTTCTGCCCCGCCCACTCGTACTCTTCAAACCCTCTACCATTTTCGCCATCCATGTCGGCAGAGTCGTCGTCCAATGCACCCTCGCGCTGAAAAACAATAGTCAAGTCAAGACTACATATTTTTGAGTACATTTATAAGTTGCATTTGAATTGTTCTGGCATTGTGCAACAGTGGCTGAAAATCTACAAATCTATAAAAAGGAATCTACGAGGAGGAAATAAGATAGAAAATAATGATTATCAGACGTTATGAATTCTAGGTTGTTAATGTATCAGAACGGAGAATCACCAAACAGGAGAGCCTCTAAAAAGGTGCATCGACATCAATGGAATAAAGTGTGTAAAATTATTTACATTTTCCAATTGTCTTATCCATGTTGGGCACCAAATATAGTTACACTTGACACACTTGATGTGGATGCATGGATTTTCATCTGCACAGTTGCACAGATGTGGACAGGTTGGTAACTAGAGAAAACGATGAGCTGATAGGTCAGAATCTACAAGAAGGAGGCTGTCCAATTGGAGGTGGGTGGGGTCCAGGCCCAGAATGTACTACCTGGATAAGGCATTGTTCCACATGTCTACTCATCTCCTCCTCACTGCCAGCCAATGGGGCACTGCACAGCGGACATACCTGGCCCCCATCCTCCGGCTTCCTCCTCTTCATCTTCCCTATACGGGCTAAGACACACAAAAAAGCATCATACGAGTTAGTCTACAATTAGCAATATGTGATGATAAATACATCAAACATTGTGATGTGTGACCCTTAATAAGGTTATAACCTGCAAAAATGACATGAACAATTTAATTTTAATTTACAAAGAGATACAATGCTTTGGACTCACAGGTCAGAACAGGGCTTACATAAAAACCCACTTCCCACTAAACCCACTAATTCAGCCCTACATCAACAATTGCATAAGGAAAAATGTGATGAAGTTTTTGTTATTATTTGATCATAACATTAATTGATTTGAGGCCGCAGACACTTATTTAGATAATGTACATTTCCAACACCAAGACTTTATTGCAATCCAGTTATTTTGGGGCGGCAGCTCGAATCCCCCCTGAGTGTATACCGTCATTGTGTCCCTGGGCAAGACACTTAACCCCGAGTTTGGTGGTGGTCAGAGGCGCAGACTGGCAGCCCCAGGGCAGCTGTGGCTAGTAGCTTACCACCACAACCGGGTGTGACAGTGGAGTGAACGAATAATGTACTTGTAAATCGTCTTTGAGCTATATAAAACCTATGCATTATTATTATTTTCTTGTTGCTTATATTGAGATAATGACAATGTTGCGCTGCCCTGTTTTGAACACTTCTGTATTTAAACAAGTCTATGTTCACTTCATGAGTCTCCTCTTCCCGTTGTTCTTCCCGTCACACGCCCACCACTCCCACACACACACTTAATTAGAAATTTAACAGAGCAGAACCGTCATTGCACCCCGGGAGGACCCTGTCGTATTTTCTTAACTGCAAATGGCACAAGGGAACATTAATTTTTAGGCTGGCTATGAAAGCACTGTGTTCAAAAGGCACTGTGTAAAATGATGTGGAGAAGAAGGATACACTTTAGGTGAGACTATAAAATGCAAGATGGAGGTAGTGAGAATGTGAGGGTTAAATTGAGAAGCAGGCGGCCATTGCTATACTGACGTTAATCGAGGGGAGCGTCTTTAAATAATGAAAAAAGAAAAGGCAGCTAATTAGGTCCGGCAGGAATTGTCCTCCCTCTTAACATTTATCCCAAAGGAGAATGATTCCTGGTTCCTCGTGAAGTTTATACTATAATCCTCTCAGGAGATACTGCGAGTGGAAAACGACACACACTAATATTAGGATATTACATCTATTTAGGCAATTACAACTAATATACTACAGAGAACACAAGTAAATAGGGCCTTAACACTGCAAGCAACGTCTCAAAGAACAAAGAGATGTCCATTGACTTCAGGAAAACTTCTCCTCATCCCAGTATCTCTAAAGAGTCCATTGAACGCATGTATTTTTATCAGAAACTAAGGATTTTGAATGTAGATAGCACTTTCATGAGAATGTTTGATTGAATCTGTTTAATCACACAAAACCCTGAGTGACCGCCAGTATAGCTACAGGGCCCAAATAACACAAAAAAAGGCCCTACATATCTCCTCTGACCCAGGCCACCCTCTGTGGGCGGAGTTCAAAATGCTCCTGTCTGGTCGCAGATACACTGTACCCAAATGTAGGACGAACTGTTTTATTCCTGTTGTTTTTGGTATACATCAGCCATTGTAGCATGTTTTTATTTGTTGTCTATTTTTCATGTATGTGCTGCTGCTGTAAGACAAATTGCCCCACGGGGATGAGAAAGACTCTTGAATATTAAATATGACAAAACTGCAAATCCTTATTACCACAGAGCTTCTAGTGTTGCAGTGGCTGTAATAATAAGGAACATTTAAAAATATATTTAGAGTTAATAGAACTTTCTGTTTTAACAGCCTAACTACTGTATATTAGATTGCTCTATTATCCCTGTATATATTGAGCTTGTGGGCAGTAATAAACAGTGAGTAATATCTTATAAATCATGGACAGATACCCTCCAATAATAATTACAATCAGGCCTATAATGATTGCATTGTACTCACCATTCAATCTTGTTTGTCTGTTTGCCCGAACCCGTAAAAATGTCTGCAAAAGAAACAAAAGAGAAACAGGGAATAAGCACTAGATCGTGTAGTTGGTAGGCTTAAAACGGGCCAAAATAACTTTTCGGGGTGAGATTACAATGGATTCTAGAGGGGCGTATGTGCAGATCGGGGCAGTATAAACAAGTAAACCTACTTTGGTGTTCTGTTGCACCTCTTCCATCACAGCCAGCTCTCATTCACAGCCGCTTTAAGAGCCGCTCAAACTAACTACACCAAACTAAACCAATGTGTCCTCAGATATTTTACATAACTACAAACACTGAAGGCATATAATTTATATATGGATGGAAAAGGATTGAAAGTGGCGCCCGAGTCGGCAAACAGCGCTCATACAGGACGCCATATTGTCTTGTTTTGGTCATATGACCGGACGGCAGCCGGAAATGTGAAAACGTCACATGTCGTGCTTCAGCCACTAGGGGGGAGCATTGCTCTCTTCATCTCATTTATGCACGTTCATGAACTATTTAAATTAGTTCAATATTCTTAGTGGGACATGAAAAAATATATAAAAAACATTGGTTGCAAAAAGTTTGGTATAGTTTTCAGGTTGTAGTGTCATTTTATACACACTAGATGGTCTAATACATAATTTACTAAAAATACTTTATATATTTTGTTACATTTTTATTATGATTTGGCCTAAACAAAGTAAATAAAATATGTATAAAAATTTACTTATTGTTTTACTGTGCATTTTATTATTTATTTTGTTTATTTTTGTTGACTGGCTACAAATGAGGTTTTCAGGCCTGCATCATATTTTGGTTTTAATAAAATCTCTAAAACATACAGTTGGCAAATATAGGCCTAGAAAAAGTCAATGTTGGCATTTATTCTTCATTTTTAGGGCTGGTTAAAAAAGAGTGACCGTTGACTTTATCATTTGTAAAATATAAGGTGATTTCAGCAGTTTCAGTTAATGAGAAAATGTACTTTATTGCTGCAAGGCTTTTATGAGCTGTGTCATCTTGAACGTATGGATGTAATGTCTGCATGGGACTTAATAGTTCTAATTTTATGGTGTAAGGGGGAAACCCACTTAACCCAGCGATACATCACAGCCAGAAGAATTACTCGAACAAACTTTGATTAATGTAAGAGGTAAAAACAGTCCAACTTCAGGATATTGCCTATTTGGCCTTTACTTAACAGTATAATTCAAAGCATGATTCATCACTAAAAACTCAGTAAACATACAACTGAC
>JAVQKD010110548.1:0-10404 GCA_036025635.1 Philypnodon grandiceps
TATTTGACAGCCTCTAACTTGCACATACTTTGCCCGATTAGGCTCAAACATGAAACACCTAATTACCCCCCGGCATTGAACACATCTGACCAATATGATGCCCGTTACTTCTATAGTGCCCCCTATAGACTGAAAGAAGTATGTAGTTTTAAGGAAATTAACAAACATAAAAGAAAATCAAACAGATACTGGGGTGGAGCCTCTTAATTGCTCGTTAACAATATAAAAACCCTTAGAAATCACACAATGTCTGATTAAGGTGCCTGTTGGAGCTGTTGTGCTGATATACATGGGCCTAGTTGTTTTGTGGAGATAAAATACATGAAACGAACAAGAATCATATTCCAACTCTTTACATTACAATTGTAGATTAAAAAAAAGAGAGACTGGTTTCTTGAAGACATTTTTTTATCGAATCTACCCTCGCTGCCAATCTGTGTTGGACCTGAAGTACTGTTGTACTTTGGTGTGGTGTAGAAATCAGAGTTTGCCAAATGTGTAAAATTTAACTAACCCTTAAAAACTGTCAAGTTGTACCATGAGCCTTATGACATGAGATTTAACAAATACTGCATGTCTTGTCCAAACCACAAATGTTGTAACCCAAACCATCACGAAACCCGGGTTACGTCCTCTTTCTGCGTACAAGGGCGCAGGTGTATCCTTGGTTAGGGTTAGGGACTGGGACCACACAGTCTGCAGGGGCCGCCATGTCTGCTATGACCTAGGCCTATACGAGCTGATCCCCTGCCCTTCACTATCATTACCCCGGCCGCACTTCCACACTCACCCTTGGACAAACAGCGCCATCTGAATCCAGTTAGGGGAGTTTAGCTCTTTGTGGGTTAGCGTGCGAGCAAGCCCCTGAGCAGAGAGCCAGGGAGTAGGAAACTTTAACTCACGTGTGGTCACTTAGGCCTTTGAAGCGCTGCCGTCTTCAGAAGGAGGGAAAAAATATGACAAAATTATTACAGCAGATGTAGCGGTGGGTCTGAAGCTGTAACAAGGAGCAATGGACATGAAATTATAGTGTGTGGATTAGGTTTGATTGAAAGGGCGGTGACGAGATTAGACAACAGTAGTGGTTATAAAACCTAATTGTAATTAAAAATGTACCCTGCTTAAGGTTGTACATACTGTAGAGTTAAAGAGTTAAATAAAAAAAAATACTTAATCACAAAATGAGTTTCGTGGGCTGAGAGACTGAATAGGTGAAAAAATCATTCTATCTCTGAGCAAGTGGAATTTGCATCGGGTCAGATTTAGACCCAGTTTAGTCCTGGTTTAATCCTGGTCTTGGTTTAGTTCTGGTTTAGAACTGGGTTAGACCTAGTTTATTCCTTGCATTGTCTTAGTTAACCTTTATTAAAGAAACCCCAATGATATTTTGACTTTTTAAACTGAACACTGTATTTTTTCCAATATTTGTCTGAAGGTTTTACAGATATGCCCAAAGTTACATTTTGAAGTCTGCTTTTAATTTAAAAGCTTTTTAGTGGATTCTAGGGAACCCTTTATTCCAAAGTTACCAAACTGTGAAAGTCCATGAGAGATTCAGAAATATGTTGACACAACCAACATGAGGCAGGGGCCACATTACCCCACTCTGGGCTTTTGTCATGCCACACAGCTATTGCAAAGTGATGTCATTTATCTCTTCTCTAGATAGAAATTTAAACTGTGCCAACTTCTACACCCAAACTTCAATTAAATACATATGTCATTTCAGACTTCCCCAGAAAGACCGGTTATGTGGGACTTTACAGACATAATCTCAAATATGTTAGTAGTCGATTGCCTGGAGCATTACTGGAGCATTGTACCAGTAAATGACTAGTCTATAGGGGAGGAAAAAAAAGTAGTAAAAGGGAAGTAGGTGGGGATACATGCTCGGGCCTGTGAGAGGAGGAGGAGCCATTGGTTTCTTAGTCTGTGAAGGCAAGTCAGACAAGTCAGTTTTATCGCTATATGTTTCCTGTCTGACGCCACTTCAGACAAAAGTATAGAGAGAACGGCAGCGCAGCCAGTTTATACTTTTGGAGGTAAACTTTTTACAATTGGGTTACAATGGGACTATGCTGCTCTGAAAAAGATAAAGAAAACTTTGTGATGCCTACGAGGTGGAAAAAGGTGAGTGCAGCTTTAGATTTGCAGGTTTTAGTAATGTGTATCTTTATCAATTTGTTCACTATACACCAGTATATTGTATGTACTGTTTTTCATGTCTTTAGTTGTAAATACTGTTATATACAGTTGTATACATTATATTTTTGTGGATATTTGAATATTCAAATGTGTGGTGTCAATGCATCACATTATTGGGAGATACTGTAATTTGTGCAACTTTTCAAGGTTACCCAATGCTCCTTAACTTGACCTGCTGTGGTAATATTTAAGGATGCATGTGTTGCACCATATGTTGTGAAATGTGTCCTCTGTGGGTTTTCAGTTCAATGATGGGTGACAGACATAAGCTTGTAGTTGAAACACTTCCTGTAGGCACATGAGGCCCGCTGCTTAAGTGCATTAAAGAATCAATTACCATCGTGTGAATAGACTGTGTCTGCTTCAGCACGCCGGCTTTTATCCTCAGCAGCACTCTTTGATTTTTATGGACTGCCTCCGGCTCGAGCCAACTCTTTGAAAGCAGTGTTCAAGTTTCACAGTTAAGTTGATCATAGCCGTCTGCTTTAGTTATTAGGCTGTTATTGAGACCAGAGAGCGCTCCTAACCTCACATGAATCAAAAACTCTTATGTTAGTAAAAAAATTTCCAGCGAATTGAAATTATATATGTATATATATTTAGTTGTACATAACCAGTATTTGTCAACAACCTCTATTTGTCTATGTGGTTTCCTTATGGCTGAGTCAGTCCATGGGATGAGAAGTGTGTTTAAAGCGGGAATCACCGTGAGAACTACAAGGGGACCCACGTGACGCTGTTGCCATGGCGTTCAGGTTGTCCTGCGATTGGTGGGTGCTAGTGGTCTGCATACTGATACAATACCTTCTGTTTAGCACCTCAGTTACTCAATTTAAATAGCAAAGAATGCACAGGATAATACATATGTGGTTTGGCAAAAGCTTGATTGTCCAATCGGTAGCCTGATATTGCAGCGATCTTTTCTGTGATAGCACAAATGAATAAGGGAAAAGAAGGTCAGCTGGTCTACAGAAAGCAGCAGATTGGTTCAAAATGGAAACACTGTCTGAAAATGGTGTAGAGGAGTCCTCAAAGCTGTTTTCTGCAGCAGTCTTGTGCATCGTTCAGTGCTCAGCAGAGACAGAGGGAGGGGGAGACAGGGTAGTCTGCCACAGGGGACTGCACCCCCTCCTCCCTCCAAAACATCCTCTCCTCTGTCTGTCAGCGGCTGCCATTACCAGTCTGGTCACAGGGCGGCTGGATCTCCCCGCTGGAGGTCACACCGTCCCGTTTTGGATAACGACGGCTGTTTTGGACACAGTAACGGGAGCATTAGGACCAAGAGACATCCTGGGGAATTCCTTTAGTGGCGGATGCAATGAGGCGGCGCATTCGGTCGGGGACGTAGGGCTCCATCGCAGCAGCCCTCTTTGAAGCTGGGCCATTTTACTGTAGCGGGCATTGAAGCATAGGACAGCAGCATTTGGGTGCAGGCTGCAGGGTTGAGCTCAGCCTTGGGGATTCTCTCAGAGAGGAGCGTACAGGGCTTCTGCTGGAGAGCGCCAGGGGCTCGGCACACAGCTCAGCACCATGCCTGAGGCCAACTACCTGTTCTCTGTGTCCTGGGGGTACATTAAGGTGTGTCTGTCAGGAATAGTGATGTTTTGTCTTTAAATGGTGTAAATGTTTTGTGTTGTGGCTTAGGACATGCTGTCTGATGTGCTGATTCAGTTCTGGCTTGTTTGTTAAACCAGGATGTTTTTGGTTTGCCCTTACTAATGGTGTCACTGTGCATATTGTGCAATTAATAACACATCATTGTTTATTAAAATGTTGAAATGACTAACTCCAATCAGAAGCAATACCGTACACAGGTGCCAATGTTCACTTGTGGAAAATAACAGGAAATTCCCCAAATCATTATGACATAAAGTGTTTTTATTGTGCTGGCTAGGTTTTTAAATGTGCCCAATTAACCATTACTATTTTCTGTGTGTTTGACCTTTAGTTCAAGAGGATGCTGAACCGAGAGCTAAGCCACCTGTCTGAGATGAGCCGATCGGGGAACCAAGTGTCAGAGTACATCTCCAACACCTTCCTTGGTGAGTCCAATCCTCCAAGTACAAACATATAGAAACATCAAATAAACACAGTAACATAGTCAACATCTCAGCCGGGCTTTTGAGGGAATGCATATGCAAGATGGAGCCGTGGCCCGTGGGATCTTGATGCAATCCTTCTAAACCAGTCTAATCTGGTCCATAACAGAGATGGAGGGTTCCCCTGTGCAGACTGCAGAGCTATGAAAAGGGGAGGGGGGGGCTTTCCTCTGGAGAGATTTGGGGCTATGAGTGAGAATGCAATTGAATTTCCTTATTTACCCAGAAAATAACATGTTTTTTAAGGTTTTTGTTTACCATACTCGACAAGCTAGTTTCAGTATTTGGTCACCATCTTCAGTGATCCACGCTTGTTTCAAGATCACTGACTTTGTGGAGGGCACCGCCGTATTGTTTTTGTTCACTGTGTACAAGTGACGCAGTGATCTAGACCAAACCAGTTGTGCACATGCACACAGGCACATTGTCAGCTGCATACGCCATGTGAGGGGATCTGAGCCAGCCAAAAAAACAGAATCACATCAAAAACAAACCCACATCCCAAAAGTGCTTGCTCTAAACATTTCAGCGAGCCAGCTTTCCGCTATTCTGTGCATTGTTGTGGCTAAAGTTCCTAGAAAGCCACCCCAACCATGACCGAGGGTAATGGTGTGCCTTTTTGACATAGCCCTTATTTTGATTCAGCCACAAATGAATCGGAACTCTCTGCAAAGGTTGTGTTGCTATCATTAAAAAGAGTCAGTACATTTTGAATGTGTTGACACCTAAGTGCTAGAGGTCAGTCTTGTGGCTATGGTCGTTTAGTTTACTTGCTAGATCGACAGGTATACAGTATGTGTTTTCTCTAAGCCATGTGCTGCTAATGATTACTAACTAAGTCCGCTTTTCAATCTCCACAGACAAAAAAATTGACTTGGAGCTTCCTTGTCCAGTCCCTAAATCGAGAGAAAGAAAGAGACGCCAGGGTCACCATCACCACCACCACCAACACCAGCAGCAGCAAACACAGCAGCAGCAAACTGGGATGATGAGTCAGATTAGCGGGGTCCGAAAAGTCAGCCACTCGGCCAACATTTCTGGAAGCACAGTCAGCCAATTTGGGGTGAAGACAGACCAAGAAGAGCAGCTGTCTAAGGTATGCACTTAAAAACCTAAAGCATAGTAAAGTTCTGTAATGTGATGACTTGACTAAAGGAGTTCTGGTTCTTGTTGTCTTGCAGGATCTGGAAGACATTAATAAATGGGGTTTGAACATCTTCAAGGTGGCGGAGCATTCCCACAACCGGCCGCTCACATGTATTATGTACACCATTTTCCAGGTTAGTATCAAAACAAAGCATTATATCTGTTGTGTGCAATGTGTCCCTGTAGTGTGGGTGTCATCAAAGAAACATCTGCTATATTAAAGGGGCCCTATTACGCAAACTCAACTTTTTATAGATTTTCACGGTTTTATTGTTAATGAAGCCACAACTTGCAATTCTTATATAGTTTCATTGGCTGTTGTAGTAAAGTCGGCATGTCACCAGGGGGAAAGAGGGCCTTAAAGGGATATGCACCTTGTAACTGAGAATCATCAGTATTTGCACACATCTATTTACCTATGCTCTGTCTTGTTTTAATTTTTTTTTTACAATTTTAACATAACATTTCTACCACGCAGGAGCGAGACTTGATGCGGACGTTCAAGATTCCCACTGACACCTTTGTGACGTTCATGTTGACCCTGGAGAGCCACTACCATTCAGACGTGGCCTACCACAACAGCCTGCACGCCGCTGATGTGGCCCAATCTACACACACCCTGTTGTCAACGCCCGCTCTCGATGTAAGGGCCGATTAGGCACTTAATACACTCCTGTTGTATAACCTAGTTGGATTGACTTACTTTGGATAATTGCTTCCCTCTTACCGTCAGTCAGCAGATTATACAATACCGTAATTTCAAAAAGTGGCACCACACCTTTTTATGAACCTATTTTGTTTATGTAAGATAAGTGACACAAAAAGGATCACACAGAGTTGCTGGCCTTGACGGATACTTTACCTTATATGGCAAGGTTATAAACCTATTCATAACAATGGCTTTATCCCTTTCTTTATAGGCCGTATTCACAGACCTAGAGATCTTGGCAGCCATCTTTGCTGCAGCCATTCATGACGTGGATCACCCTGGAGTGTCCAACCAGTTTCTTATTAACACAAGTAGGTCCTTTTAGTTACTTTCCTGTCATTTATTGAATATTTCTGGTTGAATATTAGCTAGAACATCTGTTGTGACAAAAATCATATTAAAATGTCTTTCCTCCCCTCCCCCTTACAGATTCGGAGCTGGCTCTGATGTACAACGATGAGTCAGTGTTGGAAAACCACCACCTGGCCGTGGGCTTCAAACTGCTACAGGAAGACAACTGTGACATCTTCCAAAACCTGACGAAGAAACAGAGGCAGACCCTGAGGAGGATGGTGATAGACATGGTGAGCACATCTCTGTACATTGACCTTTTCACTATATCTTTGTATTAATTGAAACATGCCTGATCTCATTCTGTAATTTGATGTATTCTAGGTATTGGCAACTGACATGTCGAAACACATGAGTTTGCTCGCTGATTTGAAAACAATGGTAGAAACCAAGAAGGTGACAAGCTCAGGAGTTTTGATGCTGGACAACTACACAGACAGAATGCAGGTAAATAACAAATAAAGAAACAAATTGAATACAGCATTATTATTAAGATAAACATGAGCCAAACAACTTCTTTTTGTCGCAGGTTCTTCGTAACATGGTTCACTGTGCAGACTTGAGTAACCCCACTAAACCTCTGGACCTGTACAGACAGTGGACAGACAGGATTATGGATGAGTTCTTCCATCAGGGCGACAGAGAGAGGGAGAGGGGCATGGAGATCAGCGCTATGTGTGACAAACACACTGCCTCAGTAGAGAGAACACAGGTACATACCATCAAAAAGTCATGCACAATTTAATGGGGACTCTCTTACATCTGGCCACTTTATTAGGTACCCCTATTCAACTGCTAAGGGGTTCTGTGGCCTCAAAATGCACATTATTTGTTAGGTATCCTCAACCTTCTATGGCCAAGATTGTATTAATACTCCAACCATTTCCTTTCCTTCTTTTAGGTGGGGTTCATCGATTACATTGTCCACCCACTGTGGGAGACGTGGGCAGATCTAGTCCATCCAGATGCCCAGGACATCCTTGACACTTTGGAAGACAATAGGAACTGGTACCAGAGCATGATCCCGCAAAGCCCCTCCCCACCATTTTACACCAGCGACGGAGAGGGAGGCCCACACGGAGAACTGGAGGAGCGACCTGTGGCCAGTAAATTCAAATTTGACTTAACTGTGATGGATGAAAATGGACACAATGAAAACAGTGGGACTATGGACACAGCCTGCGATGAACAGTGTGAAACGCCGAATCAAGATGCTGAGACATAGCTGAACGAGTGTTGAGAATGTAGAAGGTTTTTCATTTTATTGCAGTTGAGTAATCCTGCAATGTGGCTTTTTGAAGCTGCCTGGCAAAGAGGGGGCTGACTGTATGCCGGCAGCGCCCCTGCGAGTGAGGCTGGGAAACCCTTTAGCGGTTTGTTTTGAGCTGCGCAGATGGGAGCTTGATGAGTGCAGCCTCTGTTCTTTGAAGAAGGGACTACTGTAAGGGCAGAGGCAGAGAGCTGTGTGCTAGCAGCTTCTCACAGTAAAGAAGACAATATACATTTAATAGACACAATAAATTTGCACTTCAGGTCATCTTTTTGAATCTTTGTATTGTGTCGGGATCCAGTGTCCGATCCAAACTACGGCCCGACAAAGTCCTTTGTAACGCAGTCGTTTTTCTAACACTTGTGAAAAGTGTTGTGCCTTTTTTGTAAGTCTTTTTATAATTTACTGAAGACGTCATGTAGCTGTAAAATGTGCAACATTTTCTACAAAAAGTACATAGTCTTCCCAATCTTCAGCAATAGTATCACAGCTTCTTCACACAAAGCTTTGGATGTGTTTCATCTTGTGAAAGTTTCGCACTTTGTGGCGATTGATCAAAGCATCAGGATACATAATCCAAAAACCAAAATCTAACTGTTTCCTTGATTACAGCAAGCAATTAAATACAATATTCAGTTGGAAAAACACCAACCCAACTCTCCAAAGATCCAGTAAATGAAGCACTTTGTATCGTTCAGTACTTCCTTCAAAGTTTAGTCCGGACACCGAAGTGTAGCTGAATTATGGGTGACCTGGTTTAATACTGAGCCTTTTCTGTTTCGGAAAATGTGTTCCTACTTTGTAATTTCCCCTTGTTAGCTCACACACCTGTTGTGGTTAGAGGCTTTTAAAGCATTCCTTTTTCGTGAATGGCGCTTTACACCATGAGTCATTTTGAACTCGGAGTGACTGTAGACTGTGTGCACATTTAATAAGACTCCTGTTAGCTTGATACAGTCATAATGGTAGTAATTGTACCTTGTAGTTTTTATTGCAGCACTTTGAAGTTTGAATATGTGGACAGTTGTGCAGCTGGTTGCAGATCTGTCTAACACTACCTTAAAGGTACATGATGTAAGTTAAGGTGTAACCTTCAAATGAGAAGGAGGAGACTGTCAAGTCTGTACCTAACACCTCTCCTGTGCGTGTGTGTGTGTGAGTGTGTGTGTGTGAGGGGTGCGTGTGTGTGAAGTGACCACAGAGTTGCACAATCCTGTTGCACCCAGCTAATTGTAATAGTGTATTTATTACCTTCTCCTTGTACATGATAATATTGATATTAATTAATGATATTTACTGTATTTGCTATTATTTATAGTTATATGCACTACACCGTATTTTATCAAAATGGCTTGGATGACTAGATTGAATGTGTTAAGCAATTACATTTGTTTAACACATTCAATCATTACATATAATGTCATAAAGTCTACCTTTTTATTCCTTACAGAAAATGAAGGATACATGTGTACAGTGACAGGTCATTGTACAGCCAGGAAAACTTGCTGAAATATTTGACATTGTTTGAAATGTATCTTTTTCAGTGTTCTCCACAATACATGTACGTTGTGTTCAAATTGTTTTGTAATTAGTTTATTAAAATGGGCATGTATTACAGACTTGTTTCAGCATTGTTTTTTACCCTAATCTCAAAACTAGAAATGTATTCGGCTTACAGAATTGTTGTAGTGATCATCCTGACAGGGATTCTGAAACTGGATATAGCCCTGGTCTAAAAAAGACAAAGTAATGTAAACAGGAAAGTTAGTGATAGCAGAGTTATGTGCTGGCCCCTCAGGGCAGTCACTCTCCCATGGCTCTGAGCACCTTGACCCAAACTGATAACAGCTCAAAATCCAAACTGTTTCACATTAGCATGAAGTTTGAGATGACTTTACAGATTTCACTGTTAGTGATCTTATCAAAGACTCATTCTACACGTACGCATCAATTTTAGACTGTATTGTATTCAACACTTAAAGCATCTGTTGTGACATTTCTAAGGAATTAAAAAGGAATTAAATAATTATTGACTTCCCACAACAAGTGCAAGATTATATTGAGATCTAAAACAGATAAATAATAGAGACTTAGTGCAGAATTCCATCTCGTACCATATATAATATGATTTAGCATGTCAAAAACAGGCATGAGATGCATTATAAAACAATTAGATATATTTCATTGTTTTTACATCAAATTGTATCTTGTAACACCAGGAAATATGAGCCACCTGCTACATAAGCATTCAGCAGAAGTGAGGCGTGTGTGGCGTGTATTATAAACACAGTCACAGACAAAGAGCAGAGTTTTCCATAGAGGTGGTGGTCCACTGAGCTGCCATATGTCTTGAGCTTTTGTTTGAATCTCCAACAAGTCTTGTGGTTAAACGTCAGCACTAGCCCCCATCCTATACTCATTTGTGCCTGTCAGGCCCATTCAGAGGTGGGCTATTCAAGTTCAATTTACTTTTACTTGAGTAACTTTTAAGAGTACTTTTTATGCACTATACTTCTAATAGTCGTTTTTTTAAAGTAACAATTTAGATTTTTTTATTTTTATTTAACAGTTATTCTGGTAAAATACTAACAAGATTTAAAAATAAAAATAAAAATAAAAATAAA
>JAVQKD010110711.1:0-10779 GCA_036025635.1 Philypnodon grandiceps
ATACAGTTCTGCGTCTTTATGGTATGCACCTGTGTGCAAATGTTGAAAATGATCCGGCAATTCGTTTTTGAGTTATCGCGTTCACAGCTAGGATCTGCGGACGCGGACGCGGACGCGGACGCGGGACGAACTGATTCCATAATATCGACGTTTCGCCGATATAATTACTGTAGCTCCAAAGACTGACTGGATTTTTTTTGTCATTTGATAATCAAGCTGAACAGTAAATCAAACACTACAGAAGTTGGCAGTGCCCCGTATAGTTTTTTGTATGTGGTCCTCACTGACAATGATCTGTAACACTTAACACAAATTATGAAAATGACACGGTACAAAAGACATCACACAAGTCACGTTCCAACTGCTCAGAATTTTATTTGGAGGGCAATGAAAGTTAAAATTAAATTAAAATATAAAATTTAGATTTGTAGGTCTGTATTTCAAGAGAAAAGGGGGAACTACAAAATGAAGTCCGTGGTATGGTCAGAATTGGTATATATAAAAAAAACACAGGTGATGCAGTTAGAGCCCACCTCCGTCTCAATGTCCTCATATGCATTCAGTGCTGGAGCTCTCTCCTCGTCCCTTTTTACTCCAGGTTTGGGCAAATGTCACACGCACGCACCACCAGTGTCTTATTGTAACATCTTTTCCTGCACTTTTTGAAAAAAGTAAACAAAGGTCCTTCAAAAATAAAATGCTGCAATTACATTTAATATTCTACTATTACATATACAGTATATATATAAATACATAAATATCTTACATGTACAACCAATTTCAAAAAAGGGGGAGAGAGAACCCAAAAAAAAACAACGTATGAGGACTTGGAGGTGGGGTGAGGGGTGGTAGTGTGTCTTCGAGTTACTAAAAACACACAAAGCCGGTGGTGATGTGGTGGACTAGGGAGCGCTCCTCAGTTGGTCCAGTAGGGGGAGTTGCCGTAGCTGGACTTGCTGCCTTGGGATTTCTGCTGCATGCTGCCGGACTGACTGCGCTGACCAGGTCCACCCTTAGAACCATAAAAACCCCATTAAAGACAATTACTTTTAAAAGCTTTGCTCATATGGATATAGTCACAAAAAAAACATTGGTTGAAAATACACATGAGACAATATTGAGCAGCTCAGAGGCCCTGACATCAGTTTGATTATGTAGAGCTTGAAAGGACTAACTTGAATAGTCAGTCACTCATAATATATGTGGAATGTCGAACAGTGTTTCTCAAAAAGTAAACCTCCCAATGGTTCTCTTTGGTTTTTGGCCCATTTTGGTCCTAGTATAACTAAATTCACAAGTGTTAAACCTATGTTAGTGTTGTTTTAGTTCCATTACAATCCAATGACATGGTACACAGTAAAGATGAGAGTGGGCGCGTGGTGTGAGAATCAATGGTCTGTACATGTCAAAGTGTGTGACCCACCTGTCCGTCCTGGGCCAGGTGATGGTGCAGCAGCTGGGAGTGGGGCTGTTGATGCGGAGGCAAAATGTGGAGGAAAGGAGCTGGGGCATATCCAGGAGCGCCCCCGGGGTTCAGCGGGCCCGTCCCACCCAGGGCCGAGGGCAGGTTGAAGGGAGGGGGGGTGCCGGTGTGGAAACCCTGCTTGTCAAAAGACTGTAGGAGAAACCAGAAATGTATTAATGTCACAAAAGTCTGTACGCTGCAGCAGAATATAATGAAATCTAAATTTAATAGGTTTGGAATAAAACGCTAGAATTGTGTGACATCTGAAACATGAATAATGACTGGTAATTAGTAGCACCTAGTTTTTATGCATGCAGACCAAAAACACACAAATAAATCAGACTTAGGCAGACTCGTACTTTAAAAATGCCTTTTAGCCTGAAGCTATACCCCCCAGTAGGGGCGGGCGATAAGACAACTCATTTAACTAATACGGCTTGCCTCGTTCAGTGAAACCATGGCTCACCTGTGTCTTGCTGTAGATTGATCCACCCATGTCAGGCACTCCACTGGACACTGAAGCAGAAAGGCCTTGAGCTTGAGGAGAGAACATCACAGATCACAAAACAGAGCTTTTAAATAAACTAAAACCACATTGCTGCTGTAAATGTATTGGATGGACATATCTTTATAGCACTAAATGTTGATATCCTGTTAGTACAAGGGCAGCCAGTAGAAGAAGCACATAGTGAGGAGGTGCAGAGCCACATTTATTAATTTAAAAACCCCACTTTTGGCATGTCCCCTTTGGTCAAGTGCAACCACACACATGCAAATACACACCGCCGTCTTGAACATTGTGCACTGGAGGCTCATCTGAAAATTGTGAACGCAACTGTTTTTTCTACTGTCTTGAGAGAAAGTGTTTGGAAGATTCAAGTGCCATGTGAGGTGAGGTGGTGGAGTGTGCATGTACCTTTCCCCGGATTGCCGCCCGCCGACTTGGCCTGCGTCTGGGCAGAGCCTCCGTACCCTCCCTTACTGTACTCCCCACCGTGGGCTTGGGACAGGTCATCAAAGGCTGAAGGAAGGCAGAGGCGAGGGGGAAGAGGGGCGGAGCCAGCAGAGAAAAGGGGTGAGGAGGAGAGGAAGAGGCAGTAAGGTCACCTGACTGACATGGTGGATGGCTCTATGACTGTGTGACCCTGATAAGCAGCACACAAGCCCAAAAACACATGCCCCATTCCACATGCAACACCTGTGTGCACAGCCCTTCTCCCATCTGCAACCGGTTTATGCAAAGACTGTGTTGGAAATCACTCACCGTTTCATGAAAATATTCACCAAAATACATTTTTATAAAAAAAAATGGGAGCTCAGAGCAGACCATGTACAAAAACAGGGCTAAATGTTTTAATATACATTATATGAACTGGGCTCAACATTAACGGTTGTGGTTGCTTTTGTTGGATTTGAGAGATATTACAGAGAGCTAACACAATACTAGCATAATATATTCAGAGCTATGCAAAACTACAGTCGTTTAAAATAAATGCCAGACTATCACATGCACCATTTCAATATACAAGGCTGTATTTTGTGAAAAGCAATGCACTGTGAAGTTCTCTGATCAACAAGTCAAATGTAGCTCTCTCTCAAGATCCCTCTATAAAAAAGGAGAAAACTCTAGAATCCTAGTCATGGCTAAAATATTTTAAAAAAGGTCTATATACTGAATAGCTAAGAGGCCAACAAAGCAGGACAAGAGTGATTTCAGACACAGGAATAGCGTTTGATATCTGTAAGTAATAACCATGTCTAAAAATACACATGCTGATAATCACAATCATCTGTTTGAAAATACAATCGTTGCTTGGATAGTCCCAGTCTTACCTGTCCCATAGGCATGCTGTCCGTAGCTGGCCTGGTGCTGTTGGTGGTACTGGTTGGATGGGTTGGCAAGGCCCATGGTAGGCTGTTTGGCTGAAGCTGGAGGCACAAAGACAGTGGGGCCGTACTGGAATGCAGAGGGGACCCCGGGCATTCCAGCGTAGTATGGCAGACCTGTATGGTAGTGTAGATTTTTTTTATTAGGTCAGCATGTATATAAAAAAAATAAAAATACTTTCAGCTGGTGTATACAAAACTGCTTAAAGCCTGAATTCTCAACTTCTTAAAAATGTTTCAATTATTTAAAGTGTATTTATACAGATATTCAAATCATTTAGTTGATGGCCTGCCTGTTCACAGCCTATAAAATACATTTTAATGCCTACATGTAGTACAACTGTAATATGTTGATTGAGTCCCGTTTGTTGTCCATACCAGTGTATCCGTAGCCCGGAGGTAGGGGAGGGTTGAGAAAGGCCTGGTTCTGCGTCTGCTGCCCCTGGTTCTGGCCCTGACCCTGGCTCTGAGTAGGAGCCTGTGGGGCCTGCTGCGCCTGGGACTGCACCCCTCCGGACGAGAGGCTGGTGGGAGGAGCAGGTGAAGAAGAGTCGTTCCGGCCAAATTTAGTGGCTTCACCTTAAGACACACCAAAAATTAGGACTTCAGGCCATGCTACAAGACAACACATACATCCTTTACACTCTCCTGATCTGACATCAGCGAATCAATATGCATCAGATTATAATGGCAACTCATTTACCAGAGTAAGGATTGTTGGCCAGGGCATCTCTTCCGGGCATAGCGGCTGTTGTTCCAGAGAATGTTACACCATAATAGTCCTGAAGAGACGCGACACATTGGTCATCAAGAATCTGAACTATAGGACTTAAATAGGAATTAAACAGCCCCGCACTTACCATAGGAAGCCGAGACTGCAGCATCTGCAGGTCTTCATATCCATAGATCTGCTGTTGGGAAAGTACAATAGAATTAAGGGTCACAAAAACTCAGAAATATTGTCATATCTGGTCATAGACAGAATTGAGCAGTTACCGGGTAAGCTGGAAGCAAGCCACCAGGGCCCATGATATACTGGTTAGCCAAAAGAGGTGGTACTCCCTGGGCCAGGTTGGGAGGAGCTTTACCTACAAAAGAATAAATAAAAAATGATTGTGGAACTATTGCTATGGCTTTTATTAACTTCACGAGTAGAAAACGGGACACAAGTTGTGTAACTTTTAGTTGGATACCCACATTTTCACACTCAACAATCGCTTATACAAAGATTGTATAGCTCTTGGTAAAACCTGCATTTAAAATATCTCAGTATCCTACCAGAGGTGGTGGTGAGCAGGGGAGCGGTGCGGCTGCCTGCAGCTGACAGTGAGCTGTTGATGGATGCCGTGGAGCCGTTGGGGGTGAGACCTGGAGCTCCAGACGGGTGCAGACCGTTGGTGCTGGCACTGCTCATGGGCGGAGGAGCTGAAGTGCTTGGATTGGTCACCTGATTGGAAGACGATGAATATGTGTGGAGGCTGCTACTGCTCTCATCATTGGCCAACTGAAAACAATTATGTATACAGAGACACAGTTTTAGGGACAGGTAGGTTGGTATGTGACAATCTGTTTCAAGGAATGGCAGTTCAATTTGTACATTTTATTTATTGCCATTTTTCTTATATTTGATCTGAATTGAGTGACATTATGCAAACTGTCTGGAGTCTGAACTTGAACTCACAACCAGGGGGACGAGCTGCACAAGTCCTAAACATGGGCCACAAGCAATACCAACTGAGTAAACCCACAGCCCTACATTTGAATTTCAATAACCATGATACAGTAACACTTTGTTCAGGGCCATCATAAGATACTTTGACAGAAAACTGTTAAAAAGGAACTTATTAAACTAGTTTTAGCTCAGGTTTCTACACTATTCCTTAACAGCAAATTCAATGTAAAGCCAATAAAATTTCCATCATAACATATTTATTAATATTCAACATACCGCAACAGAGACGTTGGTGCCAAGTGCTGATCCTGATGAGAGCGTACTGGTCACATGACTAAACAAAATGGCCCGTTAGTTTATATGTAACAAAAACCACATCTCACATTGATGGCAGAGAGAGATTCAGTCCAATGTCTGTCCACATTAAATCATTGAGATATGTGCTTGTAAACCATCACCATCTCCAGCTTATGTTAGCTTAAACAAACATGAGGTATATAAGTGTACCTGCTGAGTGATGAGAGGGGGACAGAGTGTGAAGGGGTGACCGTGGGGGAGGGGCTGTGGTGAGCTGGCCCACTGTCGCCGCTCAGAATCGGAGAATTGGTTTTGGCCGTTCTAGAAGGAGCTAGAGGGGGGGAAAAAACAATCTTGTTATAAACATGCATTAAAACGCGAGGGTCGTAAGTTTTCCAAAATAATTTTAAAAATGCTTAAAATTGACCATGTTCTATGATGTAAAGTAGGTCGTCTGTAGTGGTCAGGGGAGGGACTACAGTAAAACTCGACTACTATTGGTCAAAGTCATGTGGAGGTAATGTGATGGGATCTTCTTAATAAGGTTGTGGCTCGTATCAAAGAGCTTTAACAGTACTTCCACTTCCTAACAGATGCCTTTAATGTCATTTTGACATTAGATCATCATGACCACTTTAGTGCTACAGATATTATACTCACTGTCTGCTGTGCTCTGAGTCTTCATGTTGCTGTAGCCATTCTGAAAAAAGACAAATGATCGAAAATGTTTGAAACCAAGTAAAAAAGTGTAGAGACATAGAAACCCAAGTTAGAACATGCTGAAAAGATGTGTGTGTGAATGATGTTTTGACAAAGCCTAGAGAAATATGCAAAAATGTGGCCAAATTTAAAGATGATTCAGATTCACTACCATCTTCTCTAGGCCAATTGGGTTTGTCTTTTGATTCATTTGAACATAGAAAAAACATTAGCTAAATCTGGTGCCGAGCGTCTCTTCTCGTTAAGAGATTAATGTTTGTCT
Organism: Philypnodon grandiceps; assembly: GCA_036025635.1. Lineage (NCBI taxonomy): Eukaryota > Metazoa > Chordata > Actinopteri > Gobiiformes > Eleotridae > Philypnodon > Philypnodon grandiceps. The sequence goes on from JAVQKD010110711.1 coordinate 6,304, forward strand.
GTAAAATGTATTTATTTAATCGAATTTAGCCCAAAATACCACAGCATTTCTGGATTGTCAACTAAATGCAGGATGCGCTTCCATTAGTCAAGTTTCTCACTTTTACACATTGTCCTGAACTGGACTTGCACTAGAAATGTTATCAATCTTACTGTAAGATGTCCAGCAGCAGGAGAAGGCATGTCTTTGTTTTGAGAAAAGCCCAGATGAGGTGGCAGGGACCTGGGGCAGTTGCTCTCCCCTCGGCTCACAGCAGAGCTAGGTGTAGGGGGGGGCTGGGTCAGACCACTGGAGAGGCCCATGGAGGGGGACGCTGTGGCACTGGGCAAACCCAGAGAGGGTGAGGGGAAGGCTGCATCTGACACGCTCGAGGGCAGGGTCGGCATGCTGCTTATGTGTTCACTGTATACAAACGAAACCAACACAAACACGTAAATGCATTTCCTAGGGTAAGTCAGATGAACTATGTTCCTATAATGCAACAATTATTGGAAATCTAGAAGGAGAGCTACACGATTTAAAAAATATCTAATTGCAGTTTTTATTCAACACATTTTAAATTGACCTGGAAGCATTAACACTTTAAATAACACTAAAATATTAATTGTTAAACTTCCACCAGAATCACATTAATGTAATTAATTTGGGGCTAAATAAATGATTGAAGCAATTAAGAGCAGACCAAGGAAGTTTAGAAAATAGGTCACAAACAATGCAAACTAGGTATGTGACAAACACTCAGTCAAATGAACATTGTTATTGGGATATGACTAAGGCGTTTAGTGATATTGTGATAACTGCAGGCCTATATAGAAGGTAAAGAAAGTCTCACCTGACTAATCCAGGCTTAGAGAACAGACTGCTCTGTTGTGGCTGCTGCAGTGGTGGGACAGGAGCTGGAACCTCCGTCATGTCCACTGTAGCACCAGCCGCTTCGGAACCAAAGTCCATCGCTCCAAACTGGAAATTTAGACCCGACACATCTGTGGAACCAGGCATCTCCACTGCAGAGGCCGGGATCTGACAAGGAGAGTAAATGTATGTTGTAAATTAAGTTTTATAATAATTGACCACCATTCACAGGTACACAATCTTGGCATGGATGTTGAAAAGGATATTATTTTGTTAAACTGTCTTGTCTTGTCTTACTAAGTCTAGTCATAGTCTGGAAGTTTCCAAAATAAGAAACTGTTAGAGGTTTTTAAAAATGCTTTATCTGACCCTGTTCTATAATATGAAGTAGGTAAACTGTCTACTTTAGTCCCTCCCCCTGGCCTCTCCAGAAAACCTACTTTACATTGTAGAACAGGGTCAGGTAGCCAATTGTAAGCCTATTTTCTTATTCAAGGAAACCTCTGGACAACAGCTTTAACCCAGAACATTAACTGTATATCACTTTAGCCGTATACCAGTCAAAAATAAGTGTTATTAATACCTTAGAGGGGGGAGGAACCCGGCGTCTCTGAGCCCTCATCTGTCTTTGAGGAACTTCGGTGAGAGGAGGGTCCAGACCAGGCAGCTTTACTCCAGGAGAGGCCCCATCCCTGACAGATGAGCTCTCATGACCTGAAACATACCATATCCAATTAGACCTGCTCTACAAAATGGAAAAACAGTATTGAAACAAACTAATATAAAGATTGAACTTGAACCCATGAGCCTTTACTAGGGCTGCACAATGAGGAAAAAAAAAAAAAGTGATATTCTGATGCAAGTTCAAATAAACGGTTCCATGATTTACTAAATCAAGATTGCTTCATATCTATAACAATTACAAAGTAGGACTAAATTAAGGAAATCATAACTCAAATGTGATATTTCTGGTCATGACACATTTTCATTCAAGGCTCCAGTAAGAAAAAAATATCATTAGATTAGTACCATGGCAATACTATCTGAATCATGTTTAGCAAGTGCTCAAAACCCCATCCTACCTGGTGGTGTTGGGACCTGCGGCGCATGTGGCTGGGACAGACCTAGAGAGTCTGTGGTGGTGAGGAGAGAGGAGTGTTGTTGCCTCTGAGTGAGCTGGCTGAGCACCGCTGATGGCTCTGGCTGCATCTTCATCTCCACTAAAGACAACACACATACTTTATACTTCATTCTTTTTTTTCATATCAAATTTACAGAGGTAACTACTTACAGTGATGAGCAGGTACAGAGCTGTTCTCCAGCCGCGGAGCTTTGACCTCTGCTGCAGGAGAGGGGGCAGGAGCGGGGCTGGAGGTGGGAGCTGCCTCTTTGGGGACCCCGTTAGTGACAGCAGGAGAGTGGCTGCTCCGCACACTCTGCCGTGGGCCGTTGAGCTGCTCAGACGTCCTAATGTCAGGGGCTGGGGTGGGCTTGGATGTGTTCAGAGACCCAAAACCAGAGCCCAGCACTGACGACTGAGAGAAGAAAAAAGTTAATTACTACACACCTATGTACACGAAAGTGAAGTGAATAGAATTACTCTGAAATAACAGCACACCGACAGCCCGTGCTTTGCTGCTAATCCAAAGATCATAAACCTTTGTTTTGTCAGGCTGGGGAAACATACAGTATCTTGTGTAGGTTCGGCTCAAATAACTTCAGAGTACAGGGGCCTAGTGTCTGGTAAACGCCAAGCATGCACTGACAAAGTCTGTGGTCTGAAATGCTTTTAAGTCTAATGTTCCATTGGAAATATATGGTCTACTAAAAGCCATATACATTAGATCAAATATACAACTCTTGTAAAGTGTGGGAGTTCTTTACCAATGCAGCATGTGCGTAGGTGGTGCCAGCAGAGGCGGCGTGGGCATAGCTGTTGGCTGTGGCGTGTGCGTAGCTGTGTGTTGCAGTGCGCCCATTGTGGTGGGAATTTGTAAAAACCAAGCTTTGGCCCAATTCTTCAGCCGATGGGCCCTCAACTATGGCTCCCAAATCTGAGTCCACAGCAGACTTAGGGAGGAGCTGAGCCAGGTCCACACTGAGCACAAGCACAGAAGCAGAGGATGAGATAAAATTCACAAATAAGATATCTATTTGGAGCATTTCTTTAAAGTTTACTTACTTTTGCCCAGAGGATGTGTGGTTTGTTGGGGCAGAGGAGGATGTAAATACTTTGGTCTCCGACAGCTACAAAAAAATGTATGAAACTTAAGAATCAAAAACAGCCTTATATGCATCATTTCAAAATGAAAACTCATCTTACATCTTCAGCCCAATCCTCTGAAGTCCAGTCTTCCATATTGCCACCCCAAGGTCCTAAGGAACACAAAAGTGTTGACATCTTACGCACAGAATCACAATGTCTTAAAACCAGTCTTTCAGTTCATCCTATTTTTAGTTACCCTCTGCAGGTCCGTTGCCATCTTCCCACGTGTCCCCGCGACCTCCAGAGTTAGCCGTGTAATCAGCAGGATTAAAGGTACTGAAAAAGATTCACGTTGTTCAGTCCACAATAAGGATTTTGGCAAAGTGAGCAAACAGAAGGAGAACTGGAATGTCAAACATTTGTCCAGACTCACTGACAGATCCTTACCCCATTCCCTGGGAAGAAAACCTGTTGCCAACAGCTGCTCGGCCTCTTCCACGACCTCCTACTCCTTTAAGACACAGGAAAAAAAGCAGACTTTTAACTTTCACTTGAACTCTAATTAAGTTGTTTATATGAGAAAGTAAATGTGCATTTATAAATACATTAGTGAAAATTTACACCTTTGTGACTAATGTAGTAGCTGTTCAAACATTTCTGAAACAGTTAACCAGAGCGCAATCATGTGTTAATATAACATGCTAATATGAAAACAAAACATAGAAACCAGTCAAGGTAGTCTATAGCAATGCACACAACCGTAGTTCATGTTGAAGCTGTTGTTTACCTCTGCCCCGTCCCCTGCGTCCACGGTCTCCACCCCTCTCCCCAGGAACCACGTCAAACCCATTCTCCTCCCCTCGACCTAAAATTAAATAAAAACATGTCATCAATAAAACACAAATGAAATCTGAGCTTTGTGTTTAAACTATACAGATAAAACTAGACTGACCATCTCGGCTCCTGCTGATCCCGCGTCCCCTCCGGTTGGACGTACCACGACCACGGATGGGCTCTCGATCTCCCTTCTTCTCCTTTAGCTCCGATGGGCCTCCTTCTTTACCAGGGCTCTTCTTCTTCCCCACAGTCTCCCACAAGTTCTGCTACAGGTTCACACACAGTGTTAGAAAAAAAACTTGGATGGACGTAAAGCCCCTTTTAGCTAGTGCTAACACAAAACATACAGTCTAATTTGTATCTCTTCTCTCCCTCTATAATAAAAATTACAATTTCTGTCAGAAAATACATTTGTATACAATCCGCTAAATACATGAATATAATAATTGGAAACTAGGCCTGCGCTGTCGTCCCCGACAGCAAGGTGTATATCGGCGAAACAGCCCCATACGTCTGCTACAACTGTCACCAACGGGCACCTTAATCAGACATTGTGTGATTTCTAAGGGTTTTAATATTGT
>JAVQKD010110821.1:0-11099 GCA_036025635.1 Philypnodon grandiceps
GGGTCAGTTTATATGCTCAGAGTGATGGGTTCTTTTGGACAAGTGGAGGAGTCTTAACTGTATTTGTGCTGGATGGGATGGGTCCTTAGTATTCAAACCTGTTTATATTTGACGAAAAAAGGTCTAATTTTTGCAGAGATATGTTCAGAAATAGCTCATTCAATATACGTCCATTGAAAATATACAGCGCTTACACACACACCATCTTAAATCGTGTTTTTCTCACAATATATTTGCTGTAGTTTCATAAAAAAACTACAGAAATCAGTAGTTTAGACATCCTTTATAAAGTTTATGTAGTAGTTTTCTTCTGCACTGTCCAACCAGCCCAGTGTAGTAAGTGTGGCTAGAGCAGGGGCGGTGATAGAAGCATTAGGGGGATGGTCCCTGGGGCCCCATAAAAAACAATTTAACCAAAAAAATTAGCAAATTTATAAATGAATCATGATTAATCACAGCCCAAAGGTGTGATTAATCATGATTTAACACTATTCACTACACAGTATCTTAATACCTGTTTTCAGACTACAGCCTACTTCAAAATATACCGTGCCAGAAATTCTCAAAACGCTACATTGGTAACGAGAATCTTACAATACACACGCAACGTATATGTTCTGTACAGCCCCCCTGTTGTGTCTCCAGATATTTCACTGTAAACCTCTGTTCATTCTCGGCCATATCTCCTGGCTCCCTACGAGACATTTAAGACCCTATAAAGTATTTAGGAGCTAGGAACAAGTGATCAGTAGAGTTTTATCAAACCCATTAAACGCTCTTCACAATTAAATCTGACGGTGCTCAAATTAGTGTAAGCTACAGACTATGGAGCAACAAGATTAGCGTCGAGCTCCTAAAAGGTAACAAACAAGGCCTGTATAGAAAGTACATTAGCCGTTTAAGTAAATGGAATCAATAAAGATCGGCCATATATACAGTGAGAGTGCTGACTTTTGTGAATCCTACATGGCAACTTGAGGTGATTAAACATTATTAGAGCTTCATTGTCTGGGAAATGCCATTAAGCTTGGTCAGCTTCTTGTAGTTACATTGTACATAGGCTTGCACCGCCCAAAGGCAGAAGATGGCCCGCTCTATATGCTGCACAGTATTGAGTTGAACTGTGGCTGCATCAGCACATTGAGCCCCACCATTACTCTAGTGGGATAAGTCAACGCACGTCCCCAGGCGGTTCATTTTGAGTGTCATTTTACTGAGCGGATGATGCATGCATAGAAAGTTTGTTGATTTATTACCTCAGGCAAGTCAGGAGAAGAACACTGTTGATTGTTCAGGTATTTCTTGATTGCGAGATGGGGCCAAAGATATAAAACTCTGGAGGAGTCAGAAAAGGAAGAAATGAGAAGAGACTCCTGACTCAATTTCAAGACTGGGTTTGGTCCCATTAGTGGTCATATGGGGCTGGAGTCCACCCAAGTAACTTTGGGCCTGAGGTGGTTGACAATCCAGGAGTTAGTTGAAGGGCATACCTTTAAACATAACCCTCACATTCATTCCAATGGGACATTAGTTTTACCAATAATCCACCATGACATACTCAGTTGGCCCATTGATCAAACCTACAATCTCCTTATAGACCCTTTACAATGTTTGTCATAGGGAATGTTCATAATTCCGGAATGGAGGCGACTGGAGCAAAAGTGAGTTCACGTTGCAAAAAAATTGGGTTTATGGTGAGAGATAAAATACTATTGTGGTCATGGACATTTCTGTAAGTATTCCTTCAAGAAAACCTAAAAACCAAGACCTAATCAGTACATTAAATAAACATACAATGTGAGGAACATTCACTAATGTTCCCTAACCAGGCTCTGACATCACCTACATGTAGAGAGTGGTTGGACTTTGTCAAAACCGTCTTAATTTGCGATATTTTGTGGATAATGCTAATTTCTCCATTGAAAATGCTTCACGGTCTTATGTCCACTTCCCTCCATTCCAGAATTTAGAATTCTGTTTTACAAACTTTGAAAGGGTCTATTGTGAGTGCCAACAACTCTATATAGTGCCTCTTGAAATTAGGTCACCATCTTTAGTTTTCTTCCATCCCCACATCTTAAAGTATATCTAAAAAAAGAGAAGTCAATGCTAGGAGCCACCGAAGCATGGATAGGATAGATTATACCAGACAGCATCGAGCACGGAGTACGTAGTAAGGCTGACTGGCTGTTGGTTTGGAATTACCCTTCTATTGACAGTGTGACAATGCCAGGCGGGCAGTGGCACGGCTCCCTAAATGGATTACTGCAAGCGGGCCATGACATCACTGGGTGGGAGCAAGGGAAGTTTGGGTGGCCGATGAAGTTTCCTCTTCCTCTCCCCGTTGACAGACCGTGCGGAATGTGTCACCTAGCCCCGGGGAGACGAGATGATGAAAGGAGTCGACATGCAAATAAGCGGATGTTTTGGTGCAGTAGAAAAGACTAGTTTCACCCTTTAAGTGGATTAGGGCTTATATATCTGCATTAAAATGTACGCCGATTTTGTCTGCCGTCTAGACGATGCCAATTATATGTATGGGTTGTACCAACGGAATATCATCAGTAAAAAAAAACCATCTTAGAGCATTTGTTTTTACACAGCTCCATGAGATTGACAGTGAGTACAGCCGTCATTTTCAGTGGGACTTTTTGAACTGATTAGATCATCATTTCATATAAACTTAACTCCCGGTGTTAAGTTTATGTCTAACTCAGCCCATTCCCAAAGTCAACATTGCGCCCTTCAATATCCAAAACTTCTCCGAGGCCCCCCTCCCAAGGCTGAAATGTTATTTGATTAAAGGGGCACTATGCAACTTTTCCCTGTTTTGGTCATATTTCTCCTTCACAGTGCGCCCCCTACAGTTTCAGAGAATAGCACTGTCCACAGAAAAAACACAAAGAATATAGACTTTATATATAGACTAGACGATTATAAAGCTACTGTTGAAAACAAAAACACCAGGTCTACTCAGTTTGGCATGTTTTAATTTCTTGGAGCTCTCTGTAAAAGCCTGTTTAAAAGTCATTTGTGGTTTTGGCAAGACCTGTGACTTGACCCGAGACTTCCAGGGACATTCATCATATAGCAAGGAAGCTTCATTCACCCCACAACCACTCATTTAGGATCACATTTTGTTAGCGTAAAAAGTTTCATAGTGCCCCTTTGAATATGATATAATTGTTTACATTTCCATTATTAATTTCAAGCTGAATCTATTGTTAAAGACTTGATGTATGGGGCACTGGGGGGGCCCCCTGGAGGACTGCGAACCCCACTTTGGGAACCACTGGTCTAACTTGTTTGTGACATGAAAATAAATGACTTAATGACCCAAAAAACAGCTGAGGTTCTACGTAGCATTAGGCCCATTCTTTCATTATTGGCAGTCGGTCAGATGTGGGTGGCAGACTGCGTTGAGCCCAGGGACTTTTATTATATTTTGTGTATTTTGATGGTACATGCATATTCAGTTAAACCTTTGATCTGATTGAATGAATAATCCAACTGTACTTCTGTTGAAATGTTCTACTTGATGAAGATGAAAGCCAGACGCAGGTTTCTCTAAATAAAACAACTTCACTTAAGCCTTGAGCACAGAGCCATCCACGCTTGTTTAGCTTTGAGCCTGTGATGAATGGAGGCCCGTCTGTCCACCACTGGGAGCGTCAGTCAAATGCTTTTCATGCATGGATTGTCTCGCTGCTCTCGGTCCGCTGTGGGCATAGCTCTGTTTCAGTAACATCAGAGTTACAAGGGGGAGTTCTCCAAAGCTTTTAGCATGTCCATCTGTGACACACCATCGCCACGCTGTCAACACCCCCCACCACTTCCCCCGGCTCCATCACAACTCAACATACTGACACCTGCACATCCACTTCTGCTTCTCTGTTTAACTTCCGTGAGCCCTTTATTTGTGTGCCTTGCTTATGTAACCTTCACTAAGTCTACTCGACATGGATATATTTAGCCATTATGTTCCCCCCTCTTCTGTACTCGGCATGGCCAGGCGGTGCTAAAAGATTCATGTATTCTCAGGCCTCGGGCGGTGCGGTGGCACACTTACTTTACATCCACAGCAATTAATGTCCGCTGAATCTAGATTACAATGCTTGAGTCCCATAGGGGAGCTGCAGTACCCTAGTGGGCAGTAGGGTCAATAGTTGGCAGATCGACAGGGGGCAATATGGTACCACACACTAATACCAAAGCAATAGTTGTCAAACCTCAACCAAACCAACCAGCATAAATAAGGTTAAGTGCTAATTGAATACTCTCAAAGTACTGTGACATTTTTGATCAAATATTTTTAATTCTCAGAAAGACAATATGTAATAAAATATAGTTTTTGGAATTGGAGAGTTTCCAAACTGTAGATTTGGTAAAACCAATCCATCCATCCATTTTCTTCCGCTTGTCCGCAACCGGGTCGCGGAGGCAGCAGTCTAAGCAGGGAACTCCCGCCTTCGACCACCGCCCGATCCACATTGCACCAGCATTTGGTAAAACCATCACTACCAAAATTACAAGTCACCAGTGGTATTCCTTGTCTATAAAGGGACAAATTATAGCTGTAGAAAAAAAAATAATAATCTAATGCATCTTAATGAATTGCACATTTCCCTAGGAGACTCCTGACTCAAGTTCAGGTCTGGGTGTCAAAAACATGGTCAATTTGGAACATATTTTATGGTGGAGTCTGCACTTACGTTCTTCAAGTTTTCTGTTTGGTCCAATGAGTGGTCATATGGGGCTGAGCTTACCCCAGCAACTTTGGGCCTGAGGTGGTTGACAATGTAGGTCAGTGGAGTTAGTTGCAGGACATACCTTTAAACATGGCCCTCACATTCATTCCAAGGGACAATAACCCACCATAACACACTCTAGACTCAGAGAGATTGTGTGTCAGTTGCCCCATTGATCAAACCTACAATCTCCTTATAGACCCTTTACAATGTTTGTCATAGGGAATGTTCATAATTCCGGAATAGAGGCGACTGGAGCAAAAGTGAGTTAATGTTATTTACTTTAACATGGTATTAAACCTATTCAAAAAGGCAATTCTTTCCTGCTTCATCACCTTCCCTAACTATGGGCCCTAGAATGTGGCCAGTTAGTCACAGGGCTGACACAGAGACAAAGTCCATTCCATTAACTAATTAATTCTATAGCCTCCGATTCTTACTCCAGTAAATGTAACTGGCAAACAGAAGATGTCCAGCAGCACCTCCCTCCACACCGGGGTCTTCAGCTCAGTGGCTCAGTAACCACTGTTTTTCCCCCAGTGTGCGTGCCTTGTAATAGCATATTGATTGCTTATAGAACACCAGCAGCAAAGTGGCAGTCGTCTCACAGTTGCCCCGCTCCCCTGCTTCCTTTATCTCCGCTCTCTCTTCTTGTTTAAAAAGGGCTGGACTATTGCCAGGTCAAAGCCTCAACAGGGCTCCGCGGCACAGAAGGCAGCCGGCCGCTCCGAGCTAAGGTCACGCTGGGCGGCCATATTGTGCTTTATGAGGTGGTCCGCCATAAGAATTAACATGGCCCCTTGTTAGGTTTATCTCCAATGGCAACAGCAGTAGACTTTGCACAGGCAACTATCCAAAATTGTACTAATAATTCAGTTGATATGTATTTTTTAAACTAGGGTCTGGGAAATATAAAGCTTGTAAGGGGTGAGATCATGTCTTGGCACAGTGGCGCGTAGCATGTTCTGACATTTCGCGGATGTGCCCATGAACTTAATTGCTTTTACAACCACCTGGGCCAAAAGAGCGTAGCCTGAAGGGTGAACGCAATCCTGAGCTCATCTATGGTTTATACGAGGCCATAAAAACAACATAACATTATTTCTGTTTTTCTTTATATAGGTGACCCCAATGGCTGGACCGCCGGAGGGAGGCACCCGCGTGACCATCCATGGTACTAACCTGGGCCTGGCCTTCTCAGATATGGTCAACAATGTGGAGGTGGCAGGAGTTCGGTGCACCCCAGTGGAGGAGGGATACATCATTGCTGAACAGTAAGTGTCTGAATTTGAAATACAAGCCAATGTTCATATGAAGACTGGACTAATGGTTCAAGCCCACACAAAATCAAACCAAAATAGGCTATTCATGGTCATATATTCCCTTAATGCTCACATCATGCTAAAATGTGCAATGCTGGCATGGTTTTTAAGGTACTGAGACTATCTTTATCTTGTAATTGGAAAGTAGTAGCAACCAGCAGAGGCGGCGATGACATGAGGCAAAAGTAGGCAGCTGTGAAAAGCCCCAAGTTTCAGGGCCCCATAAATTAAGCCTGAAATAAAAATGCCTTCAATCAAAAGAATTTTCAGGTAGGACTTAAAAAGATCCAAACACAGAGGGCCCCTGCTCATGAACTGCTAAATCCACCACTGGCAACCAGAATAGATTAGTTAAACAAAATTGACTTACTCAATGTCAAATACACCAGACGATATATACAGTGTGTGCTAATAAATCAATGGAGAGGCTTTGCATTGCATACATGAATGACCCAGGCTTGAGATTGTGAGATAGATTCTAACCAATATTACTTAATAGCTTACTGAAGTTATATATATATAGTTTTATATACAGTACTAGTACATTGGGAGCCCATGGTCTGGTCCATAAATAGTCCTTACATACTGTATGTATTAATGAAGGCTGGAACATGTCCAGACACCAGACAGCCCCCCGCCCCTGCAATACCCCCCTGTAGCCCACTAGCCCAGTTTTCGAAACCCTTCTAGTCAGCGGCCATCTCATACCAGCTGTGTGTTTACTCCTGTTTACATTCCTAATTGTCCCGTGCTGGGTATACATTACGTTAGGGCCTGTCCTGTTCACCCGGAACTAATGAAACGTGGCCCATGTATCACGCTTTGCCCCTACCACCATCGCTCCCCCTTTGGCAATGTACACACCTACTCTATGGATGTTTACCTCCGTGGGTGATGTATAACTCACATGGGAGAGGACGGAATGGAAGCATTACTCTACTTAGACTAAAAATAGTGTATGTTCATTTATTTGCAGTGGCTGCTTTGGGGTATTTGGGCTTGGTTATTTGAGGAAATGCAATATGAAAATCAATAGTAATTTTAGGATAAAAGCTTCAAGGTACCATGCTCAAAACCCATTAACCCCCACTAACTAAAAGATCCCTGTTTTGAGTCCAATTTTCTTATTACAAAACACAGTTGAGTTATCGCGTTCACATAACTGAGATGACTAGAACAGAAACTAGTCCGGACGTGCACAGGACCCACTGGACACTGTTCTGCTGCCCTCTGCTTTTATCACCGGCTGATGGGTGATATCGTTCATCTGTGCGCTTCCCAGCTGAAGAACACCTGACTGAGAGAGCCCAGGGGCAAAGGAAGAACAACAAAAACTGACTCTTTCTATAATGTTGAGTTGATCAGTCAAATATTGGCAATGCTTTCTTGAGGGGGAGTTTGGGACCAGATATAGCCTATATATTGTTGAAAAGGTTATGTTGAGATCTAGAAATATAATAAGTGTCCTTGGTGTGCATTTTCCCCAGAAGTTCAGAGCAGAGTGGGCAAAACTAGGCAGCTGCTTAGGGCCCCAAGCTTCCATAAATGAACCCTAAAGTAGATATGTCTTGGTAATTATTAAACTTAATTTGGTAAAAAGAATAGCAAACCAATACACCTCGCCAGTTTTTCATTTTTGTATGGTTAAGCCGTCTGGTTGCTGTGGACTGACGAATCAAGAGAGTTAGGACCAGAGCCCATGTCTGCCTTGAGCCCCCAAATCGCTAAATCCGCCACTGGTTGAGAGTCTTCATATTCTAAGATACTGGACATAAACCAAAGTTTGACCAATAGCACGCTTAATATTGTCGTACTGTCCTTACTGGGCAGTTATAATTCAAATTCACTTTGTGCCGCCTAGCTGTAGGACTGACTTTGAAGGATACAGAGAACACACTTTCATCCAAGCACCTTTACCTGGCTTCAGCTGTCAGTGGGCTTCCCGTGATGGGCCCGATTGGACAAAAACTAAAAAATAGTGCGTGTATACATCTTTATGTGTCTTTTATGTCCTGCTTCAGAGGAACATGTGAAGGCCTCTCATTCTTTGAAGAGAAAGTTTTTTGTGTTTTTTCCCCCACATTTTTTTCTGAAGGCTAGCGCTACTATTCGGCTGTATTTTTCCAGAGTGGTTCTCATTAAGTTTCGGAAGTTCGCCTCAGGTTTTGCGGGCCTCTTTAAGGACGGAAAAAAATAAGACGTTCCAATCAGCTTTCCATAAATAGGAGTGATAATAAAGTGGCCTGTGGGTGCTGAAGGATTGAAAAAAATATATATCTGGAAGTAAATCCTCTTCTCAGTCCAACAAAGCACAAGGAGTCATTTGCAGTCATTTCGATTATCACTGTGGCAAAAAAAGCGGTGGCGGTTTGACTTTGATGCCATCTGCCTCACAGCGCGTCCCCCTCTGGCACCATACATCAGTAGCTGTCCTTACGTTTATACAGTTTTGTTCCTTTTGACCATCATCTTGTTTGCTTTTCAAGTCATTTTTAAGATTTTTGCCATCTCCACAGACCACAGCCAAAATAGCTTTCCGGCCAATTGTAACTGGGCCAAATTTAGCACACAATGTTTTGTGTTCGACAAATGATTTATTACTGTGGCTAATTGCCTTTCCCTGTAGATTTCAGTCTAGTTTGTTGACATTACATAATCTTCTACCAGAGCAGATGATTAGCAGTGTTGTGGTTGATCAGGTTGGGGCTCAGAAGAGTTGAAGGGGTTTAAGTACAAAAAAGCTAAATTTGTCTGTAAAATGTGGGTAACATAAAAGTAAAACTATATGAGTGTGGAGTCTGCATGCTCCCCGTGTTACCGTGGGTTCTCTCCGGGTACTCCTGCTTCCTCCCACCACCCAAAGACATGCATGTGTTAGGAGAATTGGTAAAAATTGTTCCTGAATGAACAAATGTGAGAGTGAATGGTTGGCTGTCTGTGTATGTCTTAGTGTCAGCCCTGCGACTAATTGGCCGTCGTCCTGGGTGTACCCCACTTTAGGCCCATAGTTGCTGCAATAAGCTCCAGCCACCCGCGAACAGAAAGATGAATGAATGAAATATGAAACTGGTTCCCACAATCTGACTGGTTCTGATGATGGCCTGTAGTTCCACTTAAACGTTCAAGGCAAGGCATCAAGCTAATGTGTAGTGGTTTTGAAATTGTATCAAACCTTTATTTAGCCAGGTCAGTCAATTGAGAACACTTTCTCATTTACAAAAGGTGACCTGAGGCAGCAAGAGAGGCAGATACAGACAATAATCAGGGTAAAAATCAAGGTAAAATCAGGATACAGATCTGAGTTCTTTGATGCCACAGGCCCATCTATTTCCACACCACCATTACCTCTTGTTCTTTCTGACTCCTTGGCAGCTGCAATCAATAGCCGTTCCTCCTTTTATTATGTCATTTGATCTTGTCACCAGCAGCGCCCGGCCTCCTCTTCATCACATGCTATGATAAAGCTGTATTGATTCCCATACTGAGATTTACATTAAAGACCGCCGTTGACAACTCTGCCGGCGACCTGGTGGTTAGTCTGAAATTTACTACACTTAAGTTGCACACGTGGCTGCGCCTATAGGAGGTGGAGCAGCGGTCCCATTTAAAGACCATCATCAGAGGGGACGATGGGTCGATGTCTGGGCGTAATGACATGAGTGAGACAACAGAGGGAGAATACATCTAGAGTCAGACAAATCAATACGGAGCTGAAAGTGTTTGGATTACTTCAGCCGAACTTTGCCAACAGCTTGTGAATGTAATGGATGGAGATGTTTTGTTTGGAATAGTTTGTCATGGGTCTGTGGCTGTAAGGTTAAGGATTCAGGGGAGCTGAAAAATGAGGCTAATTGCTTGAATCAGGAACAAAGACGAGTTGGAGGGAGGTTAATATAGAGCCTTTAAAGAGTGTGTCATGTGAATGTTCAAAATTTTGGAATGGAGGCAAAAGTGAGTTAACTTTACAAAAAAGTAGTGTTTGTGGTGAGGGATAGAATAATTCTGAACATACAATGAAAAAAACTATTGTGGTCGTCAACATTTCTGTGAGGACTTGTCCAGTAAAACATATAAATCAGGAATTTAGCCTCCAGTCAAAAGTCTAACTGTTACTAATGTGTACATTAATTGTGTACGTGGCACGGTGGGACAGTGGTTAGCACTCTTGCCTCACAGCAAGAGAGTCCTGGGTTCGATTCCTCAGTTGGGGCCCTTCTGTGTGGACTGTGTGTCTAACATTCACTAATGTTTCCTAACCAGGCTCTGACATCACCTACATGTGGCCGAGTCATTTGTCAAAATCATCTTAATTTCTAATATTTTGAGGCTAATTCTAATTTCTTTATTGAAAATGTATTATGTTCTTGTCTCCAGTTGCCTCCATTCCGGAATTTAGAACTTTTTTTTAACAGACTTTGAAAGGGTCTAGTGTGCACGTGTCACTTATTCTCAGAAATCCAATCCACTCGGACATCTAGGTCCACGGATCTGCTCTGCCTCAGTGGCGGATTTAGCGATTTGGGGGCTCAAGGCTGACATGGGCAGGGGGCTCTCTGTAGTTTACAAAATCCATCCTAAAGTTTCTCTTGATTTGTTAGCCCACAGCAACCAGACGGCTTTACCACACAGAGAAAAGGAAAAGTGGTGAGGCGTATTGGCTTTTTAATGATATTTTACATGTTTATTTTAGGCTTCATTTATGGGGCCCAGGAAGCTTGGGGCCCAAGAAACTTGGGGCCCAGGAAGCTTGGGGCCCAAGAAACTTGGGGCCCAGGAAGCTTGGGGCCCACGAAACTTGGGGCCCAGGAAGCTTGGGGCCCAGGAAACTTGGGGCCCAGGAAGCTTGGGGCCCAGGAAACTTTGGGCCCAGGAAGCTTGGGGCCCAGGAAACTTGGGGCCCATGAAACTTGGGGCCCAGGAAGCTTGGGGCACACGAAACTTGGGGCCCAGGAAGCTTGGGGCCCACGAAACTTGGGGCCCAGGAAGCTTGGGGCCCAGGAAACTTGGGGCCCAGGAAGCTTGGGGCCCA
>JAVQKD010111390.1:0-10783 GCA_036025635.1 Philypnodon grandiceps
CATGGAACACAGTTTTGTAGAGGTACATCTGCAATAGGTTCATATATATATATATATATATATATATTCTCCATTGTATTACCGTTTGAATACTTTGCACCAAACTTTAACACTGACTAAATAAAAAAATATGTGTATAATTCTGTATTTGACTTGATTCAGGGTGAGGCTGGTAAACCTGGAAAAGCTGGTGAGCGTGGACCTGCTGGACCACAGGTAAGAACATTCATATTTGAAACATTATTTAAGATTAGGCACAAAAGAAGAAGCAACCAAAAATATTTCCCATGTTTTATTTAATACTTTTAGGGAGCCCGTGGATTCCCTGGAACTCCTGGACTTCCTGGAATCAAAGGACACAGAGTAAATGAACTTATGAACTACATCTATGACTTTCTTATATATGATGAGCAGTGGGTCTAATGAATTGTGATGGCTTCTTTTGTAGGGTCACCCTGGTTTGGATGGAGCCAAGGGAGAAGATGGTGCTGCTGGAGCCAAGGTAGGAGGCATACATTTTTGTAGCAAAAAAACCAACTTAATTTTTGGTATTATATCTTATTTGGTTAATCTTTGTGCTCTGTAGGGTGAGACTGGTGCTGCTGGAGAGAATGGTGCCCCTGGACCCATGGTACTTATAAGTTTACTAAACACTGGCCTTTCACTTCACACCATTCAAACTAATCCTTTTGTTATATTAATATCTTCACTAGTTTATGATTGAAGATAATTATGTCTTGTATTATAGGGACCTCGTGGTCTCCCTGGTGAGAGAGGACGTCCAGGAGCCGCTGGAGCTGCTGTGAGTAACGCCTAACACAAGAGGGTTGAAACTTTGACTTGTTACTATAGACTGAAGACTCATATGCACACTTTTTCAGGGTGCCCGAGGAAATGATGGCTTGCCTGGTCCTGCTGGTCCACCTGTAAGTTGTGTGTTCAATCATCTTCATCACCTTCTTTATGAACACAACTAAGTCTAACCTGGCTCTGACTTTTTTTTCACAGGGGCCTGTTGGTCCGGCTGGAGCTCCCGGTTTCCCAGGATCTCCAGGAGCAAAGGTTTGTCCTAACCACTGTATCATGAATGAATACATCATTGAAATATGTTTGGAGAAAACTTTATTAAGTCTATGTTGTCCCATTAGGGAGAAGCTGGACCCACTGGTGCTCGTGGAGCTGAGGGTGCTCAGGGACCTCGGGGAGAGGCTGGTACCCCAGGATCACCTGGACCTGCCGGAGCATCTGTAAGTTATTGTTATAGATCATAGATATATCTGTGTCATAAGTATTTGTTCATTTAAAAGACTCAAAACCTCTTCAAAACTCATCTAGGATTGGGAACTGCTGTACAAAATCTATGTATAGTTATGTCTTCTTTGGCCTACCATACTGCAGCCATCTCTACACACAGAGCAAAAGTAGATAACCCTTGTGCAAAGACAATTCTCTTCTGTACAAATAGTTTGTCCTAGTAAACATCAAACCAGTCTGGCACTGAGGACAAGAACCCAAATATCTTCTGCCCAGTCTTTATTAAACTTAATGCAATGCTTTGTGTCTCTTGTTTTTAGGGGAACCCTGGTACTGATGGTATTCCTGGAGCCAAGGGGTCTGCTGTAAGTCTTTATTCCTCTTATCGTCCATTTGTCCATCACATTTCAGTATTTTTCAACTGACATTTGGTTGTCCCTCTTTAGGGTGCTTCTGGTATTGCTGGAGCTCCTGGTTTCCCTGGCCCTCGTGGCCCACCCGGACCTCAAGGAGCAACAGGACCTCTGGGGCCAAAAGGACAATCTGTAAGTTGTTGAAAATAATTTGGTAAAAGAAATTGTTTTTTCCTGTGTGATTTGTATTTATTGTTGTGGCCAATCCTTCTCTAGGGAGAACCTGGTCTGGTTGGTTTGAAAGGTGAAGCTGGACCCAAGGGAGAGCTTGTAAGTTTCTGTTTCTTTGATCATTTTTAATTTAAAAAATGTATTCCGTCATTGTTTATTTATCACCGTAACATTTTCAGGGCCCAGTTGGTCCTCAAGGTGCTCCTG
Organism: Philypnodon grandiceps; assembly: GCA_036025635.1. Classification (NCBI taxonomy): domain Eukaryota; kingdom Metazoa; phylum Chordata; class Actinopteri; order Gobiiformes; family Eleotridae; genus Philypnodon; species Philypnodon grandiceps. The sequence continues at coordinate 2,046 of JAVQKD010111390.1, forward strand.
GTCCTGCTGGTGAAGAAGGAAAGAGAGGGGCAAGAGGAGAACCAGGAGCTGCTGGACCCCTTGGACCTCCAGGAGAGAGAGTAAGACAGTAATTTGGTTTTGATTAAACTGTAAACACATTCTTTATGCAAACATTCATCACATCATCTCTTTCTGTGGTGATTATAGGGAGCTCCCGGTAACCGTGGTTTCCCAGGTCAGGATGGCCTTGCTGGAGCTAAGGTTGGTATAAATGTGAAAGGACTTTTCATTGAAACAAATAATAAAGAATAAATTAAATTAGAAATGGACCACTACTTGTTTTCAAGCTGAACTTGGTGTCTCCTTAGGGTGCCCCTGGTGATCGCGGTGTTCCCGGTGCATCTGGGCCTAAAGGTGTCACTGGTGATCCTGGTCGCACAGGAGAGCCAGGTCTCCCTGGAGCCAGAGTATGTATAGTTTCATATTCCTATATATTATTGTCTGCAGTCTGAATGCCAACCTTAATAAACCCTAATTTTTTTAGGGTCTTACTGGACGTCCTGGAGATGCTGGTCCTCAAGGAAAAGTTGGACCTTCTGTAAGTCCATGACTGATTGAGCATTGTCAACTCATAGTACTGTCTTGTGTGTTTTTAGACCACTATTACTCAAGGAGACACTGTTTATATGTGTCATAATGAATTGACCAGAGGAGGCCTTGGTACTATGTGATCTTGATGAAATGTTTCTCATAAAGGGAGCTGCCGGAGAAGATGGCCGTCCCGGCCCTCCTGGTCCTCTGGGAGCCCGTGGACAGCCAGGAGTTATGGGATTCCCCGGACCTAAAGGAGCTAATGTAAGTGATAAAAAATCTTAAGGAACTTCTATTTCTGTTGGTCTCAAACTTTTAATAAATGCAGTATGTGCTGCAATACTGAACTACGGATAAATGTAATTATTAAACCAGAAAATGTCCAGGAATGTCCTAATCTATGTCATAACAGGTGTCAATTGTGTCATTTCTCATAGTTTTCCTATATTTTAATGTGAACTTTTTTCCCTAGGGTGAACCAGGAAAACCAGGTGAAAAGGGTCTTTTGGGTCGCACTGGTCTGAGAGTGAGTATAAACACAATACACTTTTTCTGCCTCAACATCATAAATACATTCATTTTGTAACCTGTGGGCATTTATTTCAACAGGGCCTTCCTGGAAAAGATGGTGAGACTGGCCCCAGTGGACCTCCCGGCCCCTCTGTGAGTATCACGTGACATGACCAATTGTTGTCAGCTTTGTTTATAAGATTCCTAATGGGCAATAAGCCTAATGCCGTTAACTGATGACCTGATTATTACAGGGACCAGCTGGAGAGAGGGGAGAGCAAGGACAGCCTGGACCTCCTGGCTTCCAGGTAGGTGTCTGTTCAAGACCAAGCTGCTATAAATGTCACTTACTTCATTGTTGACGTTTTGATTCTGATTCTGATTTTGTACAGGGTCTGCCTGGACCTACTGGTGCTCCAGGAGAAGGAGGAAAGCCCGGAGACCAGGTGGGTTTTTACTTAACTTACCATTGTCACAATACACCCAGTTTGTGAATGCATCGGTGTAAGTTATTAGAATGTAGATAGCTCACTACTACCCACATGTAGACCTAAATAGATAAGCCAAATAAGATATTATTGAATGGAATTATACCTGATCTTTCTTATTTGCAGGTACTATTCATCATTTTTAACAATAAAAACATTCTTCTCTCACTGTCTTTAGGGTCTTCCTGGTGAGGGTGGAGCTCCTGGTGTTGTTGGAGCTAGAGTGAGTTTACACATTATCCCCCGATGTTTTTATTTAAATCAGTTTTTACATTAATATAATAAATAATATGTTATATTGTGTCTGGTGAACAGGGTGAGCGTGGTTTCCCTGGTGAGAGAGGTGGTGCTGGGCCTCAGGGTCTGCAGGGACCACGTGGACTTCCCGGAACCGCCGGAACTGATGGACCCAAGGTCAGTAGTGACTTAGGTTAAAGTTAATAAATTATTACAAATGTAGTATCTTCCTTGTATCTAGTTTGTATCTGTTTGCAATCTCATCAAGAGACCTTTCTCTTTGAATTTAAATACTAATTCTTAATTTTTCTTAGGGAGCTATTGGACCAGCTGGTGCACCTGGAGCCCAAGGCCCCCCTGGTCTGCAGGGCATGCCCGGAGAGAGAGGAGCTGGTGGAATCCCAGGACCAAAGGGAGACAGGGTGAGTGTTAATGTACACTTATGCATAAATATATATGGTTCTGTCTCTATGTTACTGCATGTACTAAACTATCACCTCTGTTCTTGTCACTCAGGGTGACAACGGAGCAAAGGGACCCGAGGGAGCTCCTGGAAAGGATGGCTCTAGAGTAAGTTTTGTAATTGGCTCTGTGATGTGTGTGTTGTGTGTGGTGTGTGTGTGTGTGTGTGTGTGTGTCTGCAGTGTGAATGCGACTAAATGTGACTAAGCTCATAATCTATTCCCTCTTCCTTTCAGGGTTTGACTGGTCCTATCGGTCCTCCTGGTCCTTCTGGTCCTAATGGTGCTAAAGTAAGTTTGTAGCGTTTTATTGAATGAAAATAACAATTTAAAACACTATTTTTACTGTTCTCTATTCTATACAAAACTTTTCATTTTGTGTTTTTTAGGGAGAGACTGGACCCAGTGGACCAAATGGTGCTCCTGGAGCTCGTGGTGCCCCTGTAAGTACTTATAATGATCAGCATCAGCATATGTGATCACATTTAAATAAATCAGTACATTGTATAAAAGTCTAAATGAAATATAAAGATTATCATCAGAATAACCAAAGCTGTGCTTTTTTAGGGTGACCGTGGTGAGGGTGGTCCTCCTGGTCCTGCTGGCTTTGCTGGACCTCCTGTAAGTAAAATGATTCAGTATTGTACTTTCACAGGTTTACTATTGTAGACTGTAATTTTGTGCTGTAATGTTCAGGGTGCAGATGGTCAGCCTGGAGCCAAAGGAGAGGTCGGTGAGGGTGGACAGAAAGGAGAGGCTGGTGCACCTGGACCTCAAGGACCATCTGGAGCTCCTGGGCCTGTGGTGAGTTTTTAGGCCAGAATGAAACTCAACCTGATAGACAGTAATATCAGGGAAAATCCGCTGTATCCACACTCTACACACAGTATCTAACTCTTGTTGAATCTCTTTCCAGGGACCTACTGGTGTAACCGGACCTAAAGGAGCTCGTGGTGCTCAGGGTGCTCCTGTAAGTAACTCCTGTGAAATTATATTTATGACACTGATGGTGCAGTTAACTATGTAACACACAGAACACAGAATTCTGTTTGATGAAGCTAGGTGCCGATAATGATCTGCTGTAACAATGAGGTGAATGTAGTCCTGTGCACTGTTCCTGTAATAACTTTGCAGGAAATTATTTTGTTTTCTGGACCAACAGATGTGTTTAGATGCATCAATTGACATAAAAAGATTATTTGAACTTCTTTGTTAAAACAAACCATTGCTTTACCTTTTTCTTCTCTGACAGGGTGCTACTGGTTTCCCTGGTGCTGCCGGCCGAGTTGGATCTCCTGGTCCTAATGTGAGTATCTCCTCAATGCAAATGAACAGGTACAAAACATTGTTTCTAACTTGAACAATTTTAATTATTTCTTTTACAGGGAAATCCTGGACCTTCTGGCCCACCTGGTGGTGCTGGTAAAGATGGACCCAAAGGTGCTCGTGGTGATGCTGGACCTTCAGGACGCCAGGGAGACGCTGGTCTGCGGGGAGCTCCTGGAGCTCAGGGAGAGAAGGGAGAGCCTGGAATCGATGGGCCACCTGTAAGTCCAAATATAAACCCTCAACAACAATGCAGTGAAAAAGAGAAGTGTGCTGTTGATTTCAGATCATATGTCTGACCCTTTGTGATTGTGTAGGGTGCTGATGGACCTTCAGGGCCCCAGGGTCTGGCTGGTTCTCGTGGTATTGTTGGTTTGCCTGGTCAGCGTGGAGAAAGAGGTTTCCCTGGTCTTCCTGGACCTTCAGTAAGTGTTTCATTCTTCCTCTCTGTTATACCACCTTTCTACTCATTCCACTGCATTAAACCTGGACCTAAAAAAATATTTACCAACATTGTTCCTGCAACTGACTGTACGTCACAAATACTGAAGTGAAACTTACAGTGAGGTTTTTCAAATCTAATCCAACTAAAATCTTCCATATTCAAACATTAGTGATATTACATGTGTTTAAATCATTCATACCAAATTAACCCATTTACATTTATTACAAAGTCAGATCACCACTACTACTGCTTTCACCACTAATGTAAAGAGCCTTGTTGTCCACAACAATAGTTATTATCATTTTGATCATTTGTGAATGAGTAGTTTATAAACCTTACTAACACTAACATATTTCTTGTCTTTAGGGTGAGCCTGGTAAACAGGGATCCTCAGGTTCTGCTGGTGACCGAGGTCCCCCTGGACCTGTTGGACCTCCTGGACTCACTGGACCTGCTGGAGAGCCAGGCAGAGAGGTCAGAACAAAGCACCCTCAAACTAATGTTTAAAACATACAAGATCAAAACACAATATGCACTATATTGTGTGCTATGTCTCATATTTAATTTTTTGTATATTTTTTTGTCTCAGGGAAATCCTGGATCAGATGGACCTCCTGGTAGAGATGGAGCTTTAGGAGTCAAGGTTGGTAGCTTTTTGTTGTAAACGTTATTATACCAAAATACTGTAATTTACACAATTTACGCTTATTGTTTTTTAGGGAGAGCGTGGTAACACTGGTCCTGCTGGTGCCCCAGGAGCTCCTGGTGCCCCTGGTGCCCCAGGGCCTGTTGGACCCCTCGGCAAACAGGGAGACAGAGGAGAGTCTGTAAGTAATGTCATCACATGTTTGAGGTTAAAGATGTATAAACATACATCATAAAGCACTGATGTGTTTATACAGGGCGCTCAAGGACCTGCGGGACCCCCCGGACTTGCTGGCGCTAGAGGAATGGCTGTAAGTACCATCTTTTCTGACATTATAATTTTTCATCTTTCATCAAAAGTGCCTTTTATCAAACAACAACCTTCCTTGTAGGGACCCCAAGGACCTCGTGGAGACAAGGGAGAAGCTGGTGAGACTGGAGAGAGAGGCCAGAAAGGTCACCGTGGCTTCACTGGTCTGCAGGGTCTGCCCGGACCTCCTGTAAGTGCTTCAGATTTCATTATGTCTTGTAAGATTTATTCCACTCTTAACTCATGTCTCATGTCACATAGGGTCCCGCTGGTGATGCTGGAGCTGCTGGACCTGCCGGACCTTCTGGAGCTAAGGTGAGAACAAGAAAAAACTAAATAAAGTGATAAAGTGACTGATTACTTTCCACTAAACCCACAGTCTTCTATTGGTTATAAAGGCCCAGACTCTCTGTGTCGATGACTGAGATGGCACATATGGTTATTGTCCGTTGTATTGTGCTATTAGTTGAGTGTGAGGAGGTTATTGCAAAAACTGTCAATGTGCTGAAAGTACAGTATTTTATGACAATTAGCAAATCAAGCATTATAAATAAGAAGGAGCATTTATTGAATTTCTTCACTTCATATCCATAGGCATGAGAATGTTTTGTGATTGGATGCCCCGACTCAACCCTATGTATTTGGACCTGGAACCTGCATTTTAATGCCTTAAATAATTGACATAAACATATTCTTTTCTATCTTTGTGCTTCGTAGGGACTTTCAGGACCAACTGGACCTGCTGGAAAAGATGGTTCTAACGGACAGCCAGGCCCCATCGGACCTCCTGGACCTCGTGGACGCTCTGGAGAATCTGGTCCTGCTGTATGTAACTGATTCTTCAGTAAATAATCAATAATATCCTGAGTGCATCTTAAACTCTCTGCTTCTGTCCCTCTCAGGGTCCTCCTGGTAACCCTGGACCCCCTGGTCCTCCTGGCCCCCCTGGCCCAGGCATCGACATGTCTGCTTTTGCCGGCCTGGGTCAGACTGAGAAGTCCCCTGATCCTCTCAGGTACATGAGAGCCGATGAGGCCTCCACCTCCCTGAGGCAGCACGATGTTGAGGTCGATGCCACTCTCAAGTCCCTCAACAACCAGATTGAGAATCTGCGTAGTCCTGACGGCACCCAGAAGAACCCTGCCCGTTCCTGCAGAGACCTCAAACTGTGCCACCCAGACTGGAAGAGTGGTGAGTGAGGGGACAATTAGATTGAGTTCAGGGCTTAAGGATACATTTTAAATACACAGTTAAAACATGATCAACTCTAGTCATCATCAGGTGCACTGCAAATGAGCCCATTACTCCAGTAAATGTTATAAAGTATTGTATGGAAAGTGAATTTAGCTTCCCGGTATTCACTGACTTTGCAAATGTTTTTAGGCGACTACTGGGTTGATCCTAACCTTGGAAGCACAGCTGATTCCATCAAGGCCTTCTGCAACATGGAGACTGGAGAGACCTGTGTCTACCCAACTATTGCCAGTGCACCAAAGAAGAACTGGTGGACCAGCAAGAGCAAGGACAGCAAGCACATCTGGTTTGGAGAGACAATGAATGGAGGATTCCACGTAAGTGAATTTAACATTTAAATAGAATAGATCACTTTTTATAGATCATTTTGTCATGTACAGCTCATTCTTTAATAACACGTGACGTGTGATCCCACAGTTTAGCTACGGTCAGAACAACCCTGCTGCCAATGTCCAGCTCAACTTCTTGAGGCTTTTGTCATCTGAGGCCTCTCAGAACATCACTTACCACTGCAAGAACAGCATTGCCTACATGGACCAGGCCTCAGGCAACCTCAAGAAGGCCCTGCTGTTAGGAGGCTCCAATGAGGTGGAGATCCGTGCAGAGGGCAACAGCCGCTTCACATACAGTGTGTTGGAGGATGGCTGCAAGGTACATTTCTTAAAAATCTAAGTTGAACAGTTTTGCCATGTTTTTGTGACCATTTTCTGACCTATGTCTTTGTTTCTAAAAACAGAAACACACGGGCCGGTGGGGCAAGACTGTCTTTGAGTACAAAACACAGAAGACCTCCCGTCTACCAATTGTGGACATTGCCCCAAGGGACATCGGAGCAGCAGACCAGGAGTTTGGAGTGGATGTAGGCGCAGTCTGCTTCTTGTAAAGAGAAATATCACAAACCCCTCCCCAGACAAAAAACAAGGAAATAGATAAGCTCCGTCATGAACTATTAAACACATTTCCACAATAAAGAAGACTGGAAACTCTAAAGAAATTTGATACTTTTTTCTGTCAAAACGAAGTGCTCTCCAAGTTGTACTCCCTGGATGTTAGCACTGAAGGGCACCGGCAATATCTGTACATTATACCACCATTCTCTGTCAACCTACTTCCTGAGATCCAGTCATGTTTCCCATGGCCAACTGTTGACGGGAAAGACGTCCGAGCAAGGAGCAAGAGGGACTAAAAGAGAAGTTACGGAGATCAGAAACATGACTTGATGTCACTTATTTATTGTCTGACATAAATGGGCAGAGTTGAGGTAGGACTGGACAGGTTCACTTTGTAAGTATAAGACACACCCCTTTCCACTACAGGACAGTCCTACACCAGCTCCCCCTCCCTTTCCCTTCTCAGTTAAATATGGCAGTCGAAAAAGAAAATGATCAAGCCAAACTAAACCTAGGTGCTCCAGACCTGACCACCGTGAGCGGGGAGCTATTGCTTTACTGTGTATTATAAATCCTTGGTTCTGTTGTTGTAAAAGTCTGTGTTTATGAGCAGCCAGATGGTTATGTTATATATTTTCACAGTATGTGTACATGTGTCTATATGCACACCAACACTTTTTTTTGAAAGTGAGGTCATATTTGGGATGTATTTCAAAGCTTGCACCCCTAGACTGCCTGTAATATGAAAACCAACCAAATTTAGTTTAAAATAATGTGGGGAAATGATAGTGTTTTCATTCTCTTTATTGCTACCTCACGCTTAAAATAAAAACATCAATTTCATCACAGATTAGCCTGATCGTGAATTTGACATCGGAATAGCCATCTACGCTTTGGGTTGCTCACTTTCTCTTTTTCTAAAGGTGCTATGAGTTAAGTTTCCTTCAGCTGCCCCCTTCAACCCTTCCCGATGTCCCACTAGCCTCACAGCACACACCAACACCCCACTCTGGAGCGGGATGGGGTGCAGCCATTTATCTAATTGGGGGGCTAATTTATAGGCTTCCTTTGCTGTCCAAAACTGATTGTGGGACTTGGAGGGCAGGCCAAATTCCAAACCAGGGTGTGATGTCTGTGTTTGTGTGAGGGCATGTACATTTTTAATTAATTTTATTATGTTTTGTTTTTATTTTGTTACACTTCTAATTGATGTAAATTGGAAATAAAAGGAAAAACCGAACTGAGAAGGATGTTGATTTTTTTTTTTTAATAAAATCAGATTTGGCGTAGGGACTTCTTCTGTTTATGTTGTGTCATTGAGGCCAGTGTGAGCGTCTTCTTTATGAATGAATGAGCGTGTGTGTTTCAGCTGATGTGTAAGCTCCTCTTAACTAAAGTACTGTACAGTGTTATACAATTTAAAAAAAAGGTAGTTGGCCAAAAAAATAGTATATTTTGTAGATTGGTGCAGCATCTACAAAACGTGCATCACTACTTGTCTGTACTGTGGCCTGCTTCTTCGTCTGTTCAAAATAATAAAATCTTGACTTAAGCCTCAAAGCAGCATATTTTTTATTCATCATTGCTTCATCATTCCTACTCTTACACACTCACTAGGTG
>JAVQKD010111856.1:0-10152 GCA_036025635.1 Philypnodon grandiceps
ATAATGTATTTAGTTTTTGTCAGTTTTGTCCTTGGTGAAGGAAAAAATAGCTACTGTGCACTGGCCAGTGCATCATGCAATCCCTAGCTGGCCTTCCTCATCAAAACGTGGTATTTGCTTTTCGAAATAGTACATACATTTATATGTACAATACATTTTATGCAAACTGTGCACTGAACCCAAGTTGTTGTGCCTGTAAGAACATCATATCTATGTAGGCTGATTTTGAGTATATTTCCCACATTTCCAGCTTGTGTCCTGTTTGAATTCATGGTCTTACAGGTGCATCAGAATGCTGGCTCAGTCCCAGTCCCATATACAGTAATGAAGAACAGCCCGAGGCCAGCCCCGAGGCTCGAGGTTACATCCAGACAATCTCCACTCACAAAGAAATCATCTGCACCATCTCACACATAAACAGCACCGGGCTGGCTCAATCTGTACAACTGTGTGGACACTGCTTAAGCCTCACTTTTCAGAAAATTCTTACCTGCTAGAAATAGACTGTGCTATCTTTCACAGGGATCATCAAAGCAAATACATGAACCTTATTATGTCCATTATGTTAAGGAGACATTATTGATTTGTATTATTCAAATGCTTTTCTGATATCTGCAGAGATATAATTTAATTATATGAATTTATAATAATTATTCCACTTGCCAGCATTTTAACTTGCATTTCATTTGAAACAATTAGCTCAATACATACCTGTGTTAATAATTCATGAGTACAGCTGTTCTGGTCTCAGCCAAAACTGAGGAGGGGACCATCTTTAATTTATCCATGTGCCATGTGCCTTTAATTCATTTACTCAGATTATCCAATGAATATATTAACTAAACACTATTTTGTATATTATATATACCAATATTGACGGTGTACATTGTACTCATGCCAACAGGGAGACCTGTGCCAATTTCTTGAGTTGTGTTGGAGGAGCATGTTGTGACAACCATGTCGTTGGAGATGGAGAAGACCATCACGAAGCTGATGTATGACTTTCAGAGGAACTCCACGTCTGACGATGACTCCGGCTGTGCCCTTGAGGAGTACGCCTGGGTGCCCCACGGCCTCAGCCCCGAGCAGGTAATGCTGTCTGATCAATATATTCTCCTCACATAGGCTAATACTTATCACATCACACTGGAAACAGTGAAACATCAAATGCTGATCATGTTTATTTTTGTCCAGACTGTGTCAAATTGAACCATAACGGTCAGACAAATGAAATTTATTTGGACATTGAATTATGTGTGGTATTTTTCAGCCTGAGAGAGAAAATTCATGCATACAAAAACAAGAAAATGGCTTTGTGCTGTTTTTAAACCCCCCTCGTGGTGTTTTACAGCTTTGTTGGAGCGGCAGAGGAAAGGGCAGGGGTGACATACAAATTACTGCTGTCAGGCCTTTTGTGGAAGAATAATTGTAAGGACATTTTTCAGCTGTCAGCGTTAACACTACTAACTCTGTGCTGGAGCCAAGATCTCAGGCGAACAGAATGACTACCGTAACACAAATAAAGTAAAGAAACCTTTTGGATATATTTTTATAAGGACTATCCTCTCTCCAGAGTACGATATTGATATTGTATTGTGACTGCAGTCCTTCAGAATCAGCCATAATCAGTGGAGCCTGCTTTTACACAGCACACAGATTTTAATTTGTCTTTGTTGTTTGGTCTCTGCTTGAATACGCAGGTTTCCGTGTAAAACACTTGTGTCTTTATTTAGCATGTGCAGCTTTCTAAAGCAACAGGCCTCCCAGGGCTCTGTTAACAGATGACAGGATGGGCTGATAACAGTCATTTTCTCCAGTCAGCCATCTTGACAGGATGCTCAAAGAGCTGCAGCCGCTCTTATCCAACAGAAGGTGGAGGCAAGTGCCACTGCCTGTTGCCTTTTTAACACACTTCAGTTTATCATTTTAAGATTGTCATCATCATTGGGATCTATCTTTACATAGTCGACTTAATGAAATACTTAAACGTACAGTTTATTAATAAACTTTTCTGTTGTCACAGGAAGGTTGTAAACAAATATAAATCTTTATATTGCATTATAGTGTGGAAATATAAAATATAATATAATACATCATATTTCTTACAATTTCCAGTTCTGCAAAAGCAGGATTATTTAAATGGCTCAGAGAAGTAAAATTCAACTGCATGTTCTAACAAATGGCAGGGCAATAGATGGCCTGATGGACCGTAGGGTCATCTCTTTGTTTGTGCTTCAGCGTATTGATTCAAATGCATCACCACAGCACACACTGAACTCTACATTCCATTGCTTTAAAATACTCTGAAAATGGGGCTGTAATGACAAAACTACAGTTGCACTAGATAAGAGCTCACTTCTTCAGCCGCAATCAAGCTCCATCTATTTACTGCAATCACATGAAAATATTAAGGTCGATTCAAAGCATGGGCATTAAGTTCTGCATCGTGAATTTGAATTACCGTTGAGGTGAATGGGGAAGTGAGACTTCCTTAACCTCTCTGAAAATGAACTGTTGAAAAATTAAACAGCCTGATGCTGTTCAAGGCTGTGTCTGCTGCAGGAATACAAACCATTGTGCCAAGTGTCCATGGCAGCAAAGACGATGAAATACAAGCTTTTTATTCTATTGATAACTTAAACCTACAAACTCTCCTTGTGTTTTAGGTGCATCAGTATTATAACTCTTTACCTGAGGAGAAAGTCCCATACATAAACAGCCCTGGAGAGAAGTATCGCATCAAACAGCTGCTTCACCAGCTACCACCACACGACAATGAGGTAATCACCAAAGACATGTCTGTTAAAAATCAATAATGTACCAAACTGCCACTGTATTTGTTAACACTCTTTTGCTTTAGGTGCGTTATTGCACAAATTTAGACGAAGAAGAAAAACGTGAGCTAAAGATATTCAGTAATCAACGAAAGAAGGACAACTTAGGCAGAGGCAACGCACGTCCTTTTCCACTAACCATCAACGGGGCAATCTGTGACAAGGTAAAAGACTTCAATCAACTCAGTCATTTTTAAGTGTTTTCCTCCTTTTTGATATTAATTACTTGCCAGATTGACTTTTTATAAACCACACTTAAAACCATATTTTTGTCTTCCTCTTCTTATTTCAGTGTGGGGGTCAGATTAACGGAGGGGACATAGTGGTTTTTGCTGCACGTGCTGGTCATGGGAAATGCTGGCATCCTCAGTGCTTTGTGTGCAGCATGTGTGAAGAGCTGCTGGTGGATCTCATCTACTTCTACCAGGATGGCAAGATCTACTGCGGCAGGCATCACGCCGAGAGGCTGAAGCCCCGCTGCTGTGCATGTGATGAGGTGCGCCTGTTTGGAAATCACTGAAAGTTTTTACATTTGGATAAACACCAACAGGGTCTGGTTTGAAAAGATGTCTCTGTATTCCTGCTATGTCCCAGCAGCTGCTTATTTTCTATCAGAAAATATGACAGTAATGACTGAAATAAAATAATTAAATTAATTAATTAATAGTAGAAGGGCTCTGATTGGTCACTGTCCAAACTGTTATATATCCTTAACATACTGTACACTGTATAGGAGCTATATGGGTAAAGTGTATTCATGAATTAATTGTTGGGTTCACAGATAATCTTTGCTGATGAATGCACCGAGGCGGAGGGCAGGCACTGGCACATGAAGCATTTCTGCTGTTACGAGTGTGAGACCGCACTTGGAGGCCAGCGATACATCATGAAGGATGGACGGCCAAACTGCTGCAACTGCTTTGAGTCCCTTTATGCTGAGTACTGTGATGCCTGTGGAGAGCACATAGGTAAGATATACCATAATTCCTCATTTGTACATTCGTAGATATAGAAAGCAGTGACGCACAGATATATCGGCTCAATATCAGTAGCAGCGATAATTCAATTTTTGACTAATATCAGTCTCGGTCTATACAGATGGGCGATGTTAATCTGTTGCTTTAAAAGTATAACTTCTAATATTTAAGAACATTCAAAAAGCCCATTCAAAAAGACATTTCATATCAATGCATCCCTAATAGAAAGTAGATGCAGAGATTATTTTGTCCCCAAGAATATGGGGTGTGTTTCAGAGGAATCCTAATTATGTCAGAATTAAAAAATGAATAGTATTTTTTTTGTTTGTTAAAGGGATTGACCAGGGCCAGATGACATACGACGGGCAGCACTGGCATGCGACTGAAGAATGTTTCTGCTGCGCCCACTGCAAGCGCTCTCTACTGGGACGTCCCTTTCTGCCAAAGCAGGGTCAAATCTTCTGCTCACGGTCCTGCAGTGCTGGACAGGTACTTAAGCAAAACAAATTACTCCTAATTCATTTTACCACAATTGTATTTACAAAGTCTAAAGACATTCATGTTCTTTCAAAAGGATCCAGATGAGTCGGACTCTTCAGACTCAGCGTTCCAAAGTGCTCGGTCCCGTGAATCTCGCCACAGCACAAAGATTGGGAAAAAGGAACGTCGGAATACTGAGCAGGAGCGCAGAAGTGGAGAGACTCGTCAGGCTCCTCCGATGCCCGACCGCCTGTCTGCTGAAATTGATCCTGTGTCTGTTCAGATGGACCGCTTAAGCCTCTCGTCCAGTCAGACTCCAAGCAGGACACCCACTCGTACTCCTAACCGCACGCCCAGCCGCGCTCCAAGCCTTAACCAGGTGTGGATGAGTCGAGACGACCCCTATGTGCCTTCAGCTTATGAAGGACCTCAGAGGGAGCCTTCACCCACCCCAGCACCTATCCACATGCTGGGGCCCCGGCAAGGCTACAACCCCAATGCTAATGCCCATCCTTCAGCCCAGAGTCCTGGCAAACCAGGAAAGAGGCCCGATTCTTGGGGTAAAGAGCAAGGCAATGCCAAGAGGACACCTATGGCGGCCCTTAGGGGCCATTCCTTTAATGAAAACTGGACTCACCACAGCCAGGATGAATTTAGGCCCAACAAACTTCGCACCCAGATGAGCTTCAATGAAGTGTCGAGTCAGAACCAGGGCTTTTTGGACAAAAGGAGCATAAGCCTGGGTTTCCAGAGAGATGGCCGCCCCCCACTCACCAGGAGGAATCCCATCACAGCAATGAGCTTCAACGAGCCACTAACTCCTTTAGAGCAGACTCCACGTGGGTCCATGGACTCCCTCACAATGTCTAATACTGCAGGTAAAAGAATAAACTAAAACAATACACCATAAATAAGAAATGATTGTCTGTATTATGAAAATGTATAACAGAGTTAATTTATTTTGTAGGTAACTCACTTGATGGCGTGACTAAACGGCAGGAAAATTTGTCCAGGTTTTCTATGCCTGATCTGAGCAAGGACTCAGGTGTGAATGTGTCTGAAAAGAGCAACATGGGGACCCTCAGCTCCTCAGTTCAGTTTCATAGCACTGAGTCGCTGTCGTCCACTCGCCCACTTAACAACAACTTGTACACCCCACTCAGAGTAGGATACCCATTGGGATACTGGGATGGCCCGCAGCCTCTGAGCTTTGAAAGTAAAGGTCGTGCTGGGGTGATGGGCAGCAGTGGAAACCTGCGCATGGCTCCATCCAGTGACCGAATGCCCCGCCGACGGTTCGCCACTCAGGACTCTGTGTCTCAGCAGCAGCCACAGCCCCGGCGACGCAAACACCACCGTGGTAACCACGGTAACGGGCACCACCGGAGTGGACGCCACCACAAACGCTCACGTCGCTCTCGCTCTGATAATGCTCTGCATCTTGTGGCAGATCGGCCCACTCACATGGCAGAGCCACCCTATCGCCGAGTCCAGGAGGATTATGACCGCTTCCCACCAGGACACGGGGCCCGAGAGCTGTTCAGTCTCGAGGCAGGCGGCTGCAGGCAGCAACTCCAAAGGCCCTGCCCTCGGACCACCTCTGACCTGACTCTGCACAACGCAGGCTGGCCTCCTGCGGGTCAGCCTGGGGGACAGTGCTGGGGAGAGGGTTACATGGAGGCTGCTGACCCATGGTGCTCCAGCTGCTCCTCTTCCTCTGAGTCTGAGGAAGACGAGGGTTATTTCATGGGTGAGCCGATCCCTCGACCGGTGCAGCTTTGCTACATCAACAATGAAGAACTGCGCCACCGCTACACCCCGTCCGGGATGGGGGGCCATCATGGACCTCTGCATGGACCAATTCATGGCCAGCTGCACACTCGTCAGAGGAGGAAGAGCAAAAACTGCATAATTTCCTAGATTTGCTTGATAGTGCAAAGAGATGGGCAGGGATGAACAAGAGAGTATGAGATGGAGAGAGGTAAAGAGATGGTGGCAGAGTGGGAGTAGGATGGTGAGAGTAACTTTGAAGTGTGTGTGTGTGTCTGTGTGTGCTGTGGGGTCAAACACAGGAGGCCTATTTTTTGTGCTTACACAACTCTACACTGGCTAGTGTTTATGTACACCTACACAGGATGATCTAATCATAATAGGAAGCTCAGCTGGCTTACACAATAGACATGTTTACAATGATGAAGACTACATCTACTGATCACCTTACCTGGAAACACAGATGATACTACTAAACACACTACTGTATGATGTATGTGCGTGCATCCATGAAATGGAAAAGACTGAACAATCGATCTTCTGAGAGATTATCACATCTGACTGTTTATGAAAATGCTCAGAGATCTTAAACCTTTCTGTGGACAAAGCAATCGTGTTGAAAAAGTGAAAGCTACGTGTTCGATTCCAAATCATGTGAAGGCTTACCTCAGTGAAATCTCAAGCTGCTGGAAGATGATGTTGGTTTTGCTGAGCCTGTTTTTCACTTTGTACAAATAGTCTGTTGAACCTTGTGCTCTACATAGCCAGCTCCATGCTTTAACAAGGGCAGAGCGCTGGACAGCCTCTGCTTCTTGACCATTCAGGCACAGTAACGTCAGGTATGGTCCCGTTTTCTCTTCTGCAACATGCTTTGTTTTTTGAAAGTTAGATATAGAAGATGAAGAATAATAATGCTAACAATAAAAAGCTTAGAATGCCATTAATGATAATATTAAAAATAATATCTGTTAAATGTATATATAGTAATGAACTTATAATGGATGTAGTAATGTAAATGTTCTGTACATATGGTCTTAAATATTTATATATTTTGTAACTAAGGAGAATCATTATTTGTATAACATGATGTCAGGATGAAAAGGCTTGCATGTCATTTTGTTGGTGTTGTCTCATACTGGAAATAAAGTGTTCAGTTAACTCAAATCATGGTCATCACTAACATTCGACCATCTACAGTGACATTTCACATCTAGTGAGACAATAAAACTATCTTAGGGTACTCTGGATTGCAATTATAGATGTATATTTCTTTTGGGGATTTTTTTCACACAGAGATTGACCCTTTCCATTTATTAAGCCTTGGGGGAGTACACTGGCTTGACAAATGATTAGATGTAATGTATTAAAATAACATTTGCAACCCTGTAATAAAAATCTTTTTGCATATTTATTTATAAACAGTATTTATTTTAATGAACAATAATTTAAGCAGAGCAATCAAAAAATTATTCCTACAAAGCAACAGAAAAGAAATAAAGCCAGTGCATTTTTGTCACATTTTCTCAAATCACAATTTTTCAAAATCCCTTTAGGACAAGTCCTTTGGGCAACGTAAGATTCAGCCATTTCACTAACACTTGAGACGGCTGTTGTGAGTGCAGTTACTGAGACAGCCACTTGGAGTCATAATCCTCTATGAACTTCTCCATGGCCTCCACACAACGAGCACCGATGTCCCGGAGGTTCTGCTTCAGCGAGGCCTGGATGGAACCCTCCAAAGACGGGTCCTTGGCAATCAGCATCTTCACCACAAGGCCGAACATTTCACATTCCTGATAGTACACCTGAAAGACAAAGTAACGAAGCACATTTAGTGATTTACTGGCAACAATCTGTAGTATTTAGACCTTGTGTTGTGAACATTATTATACTGGTGGTAGATCAAAATGTGATGGGGCAACAAACTGATTCTTTCAACTTCTAGTCAATTATAGCACCCTCCTGCTAGTAATATAAGTAAAGACTGACTGGAAAGCAGAGGTGGGTAGTAATTACTTACTTTTACTTGAGTAATCTTATTTTGAAGAAACAGTACTCTTACTCAAGTAAAGTTTGAATCTCTAGTAAGAGTAAGAATACTTTTACCCACCTCTGTGTGTTATCGAGGTATAGCTCTATGGTGTGGAAACGTGAGATCATTTGGAAATGTTGTCTTTTTTTAAACTAGGCCTGTGCTGTCGTCCCCAACAGCAAGGTGTATATCGGCGAAACGGCCCCATATGTCTGCTACAACTGTCACCAACGGGCACCTTAATCAGACATTGTTTGATTTCTAAGGGTTTCAATATTGTTAACAAGCAATTAAGAGGCCCTCTGTAATGTACATTAATTATACAATTGCCCGGATCAATGTGCCAAAATTCACGCGATTTCGTTTATGTTCAGCAGGATTATTGGCTCAATAAAAGTGCATCGTAGAAGTACCCAAATCGATACAGTTTGGCCTCTTTATGGTATGTACCTGTGTGCAAATGTTGATACTGATCCGGCAATTCGTTTGTGAGTTATTGCGTTCACAGCTATAACTCGCAGACGTGAACGAACACCAATGTGATTCCATAATATCGTTGTTCCGCCGATTTAATAAGGGAATGTCTGTCTGATTACAACAAAACTTCAAAATACATTACAATATGTTCAAATATTTCTTCAGGTCTTGAGTAGTTTTTTCACACTAGGAGTAAATATTGAGATGAGTACTTTTTACTTTAACTTGAGTGACATTATGTTGAAGTAACAGTACTCCTACTTGAGTAAAAGTATTGGCTACTCTACACACCTCTGCAGGAAAGTAAAAATTAAACAGCTCTGGAAATGTCCAAACTTAGTACAATAAGCTATGTGAAGTATGTTAGCAGTTTTGTCAAATAGCATTTATGAACTGAAAACTCCTTTTTTTCCTACTTTTATTGGTTCTCATAATGTGGTCCGGAGAAAGGGAAAAAGTCCCCAAACTGCCGATAGTGGTCTGGTCGCAGGCTCTACCACCAGGTACCCACATGACTTATCTCCACCGCCATGTACCAAAAACAAGCGCGGGCCAACTTGGCCAAATCTCCAATATTTGCAATAAAGACTAATTCTTTATTTTTTAAAAGCATATCCATAAAATTGCAATAAAGACTTTACTTTAATAACGTTTTCATGCGTGTACATTGGAGGTACATGATGGTGGAGGTACGTGGTGGTGGAGGTACATGATGGTGGAGGTACGTGGTGGTGGAGCCTGCAGCTGAATCTACCTCATCTATTTCCCTCCTCTTCTGCTGAATGGCCCTGTCCCGTGCTGCTGCCTGGCTTGCTGTGGAGGGCATTTCCTGGTCCCAACAGCGATCTCTGTCTTTGCTCCTGCTTCCTCTGTGATCACTTTCTCTACTTTTGCTCTTGACACTTTTTGAACCCTGTAAAAAAAAACAGTGACACAATAGAGTTGATGGTAGCAGTGTGGTGACAGTTGGCCATGGGTACAAAGACTAATCACAACTGAGCTGCTAATGATCAGAAGAGAACTAGATTTGAGATCTTCATGTTGAAGTAAGAGTTTTATTCAAGTCTGTAGTGCCAATATGTTCAATTTAGCAAATATAGTATAGTTAAAATTGCTTCAAAATCAAATGTTAAGATTAAAACAAGGCCTAATAAGAAATAATAATGACAATTCTGGGAAATATTGTGCAACACTTATGATTGAAACTGATGATGATTGATTAATTGATTATACATGGTGTATTTTGATGACACACATAAGCGGACAGACAAACAAACTCCAACTACACATTTTCATATGCGGATTGAAAAGCGTATTACAAAGGTTTTACTTCCTTCTTCCATCTTGCTGGCATATAGGTGGAAAAAACAGTGTGGAGGATTTACTTATGAACTTACAAACTGCATGTCCTTGTCTCGGCTGGAAGAGGATCTTGGCACAAAAGCTATGCCGCCTGGAACACAAAAATAAATCACAGAGCATTGAATTATGTGTAGTTTTGTGGACAGTAGTTATTTCTTTAGATCTTAAATGTCATGTAGTTTCACGTAGGGGTGGGCGATAATATCACAATTTTATTAAG
>JAVQKD010112358.1:0-10137 GCA_036025635.1 Philypnodon grandiceps
TTGATGTAATGTAACAAATGTAATGCTAATTAAAAACAGTTATTAGAGACAGAAAGTATTAAACAGAACCCAATATCCCATTCACAGAGACAATATAAAACAATGCAGGTGAATAAGTGAGTAAGTTTCCCCAAAATAAAAATTTGTTTGAAAATGTAAAAATGCATTAGATCAGACTTTGTTGGCTAACACTTTGACCAATAGTAGCTGAGTTTTTCTTGAGTCCCTCCCTTTATTTTGAAACTTTTTGGTAACTTATAGACTACCTTAAAGGATAGGCTAATTGCTACTTAATTGAGTAAATGTAACCAGTACCTACTATATTTACCCAGCTCTGCATTAACGTTACAACCATACCTTTAGTTGTATTCCTGGTTCAGCCACAGCTCTGAATGGTGCAGCCTGCCAGTAGGTCTGCTCTGTCTGTTTCCACATCACCACATAGAAAGAGGATGAGTCCTGATAACCGAAGATGAAGCCGGCGTAGTCGTCATCTGTGACTGTGTTCACGTGGAATGTCCCCTCAAAGTCAACTCCACTGAACGCTGTGTAACCTGCAACAAATGAAATAGTTATTCACTGGCCACAATATTTGGTTAGACCCTGGTGTAGTCATCTGCTGCTATAAAAGCCTATCATTATTATATCATAGATTATTTTCTGTCATAGTTGAGTTTTTTATCCTCTCAGAATAGGCTTCCTTGGCATTTTTGCCCTCAGAATTGGCATTACTCATTTTTTAGGGGGACTTTATAAGACTCTTTTGCAAAGAAATCCCAGATATATTACCATTTTCAAAATGACTTGGCGCATGTTTGAATTTTATATTTGCAGGTTTGTCTGCATTAATTATTTGCTTTGATTCACTTCCACTTCACTGTGTCACCAGTCTGACAGTTTGGCTGATAAGTGTATGTGGCACTTACCTACAGCAAGGCCAGGGTCAGAGTTCATGGTTTGAACAATCTCCATTCCCTATCAGGACAAACAAAAGTAATGTCTATCCATTCCTGTGAGTTGTGAATATTCTTTATGTATGATATTAAGATATTGATCACCTGGTTTAGAACGACCCAGTTGGGATCAATCTGTGAGTCTCCCTCAGGATCCAGCACCACCGTCTGATAGGCCCTAAAGTCAGTCAGAGTCACCTCAGCGTTCTCTGGGCAGTGGTCAATCTTATCAATAACATTATCTTTGTCAAAGTCTCCATGACATGCATCTCCAACGCCATCATCTGAAACACACATTAGTATGAGAAGAACAAATACAGTCGATATAAATAAAAAATGTAAACTAAAACCAGTACTGTCTGTGTCCCTCTGATCTGGGTTAGGAACTAATCTGCAGTTGTCATTGTCATCCACAATACCATCATTGTCATCATCATCATCACATTCATCTCCCTGGAAACAAATACAATTCACATAAATCTGTATTTAACAATTATTACATTTGTATAAATTAGTGTAAACAGTAGATTAAAACCATTCCGTCTTTGTCAGTGTCCAGCTGTGATGAGTTTATGACTGTTGGACAGTTGTCTTTTGAGTCCTGGTGCCCATCACCGTCACTAAGAAAGAAGAAACAGTATGTAAACTAATAATACACACTGTTACTGATGAATAGTCGTGTCAAAGGGCTGTACCTGTCTATGTTGTCGTCACAACTATCACCAATCAAGTCGTTGTCTGAGTCAGACTGTAGGTACAAAAGTCTGGTTAGCAAACGGATACCTCATTATTATTACCGCAGTAGCAGTAGCAGCAGCAGTATTAGTAGCAGTATCAGTATTAGTAGCAGTAGCAGCAGTAGTAGCAGTATTAGTATCAGTAGTAGCAGCAGCAGTAGCAGTAGTATTAGTAGCAGTAGCAGTATTAGTAGCAGCAGCAGCAGTAGTATTAGTAGCAGTAGCAGTATTAGTAGCAGCAGCAGCAGTAGTATCAGTATTAGCATCAGTAGCAGCAGCAGCAGTAGTATTAGTGTTAGTGGCAGTAGCAGTAGTATTAAAGTAATAGAGTATTTAGTATTAAAAGTTGATGGACTAGCTATAGTAATATTTGTGGTGTGTTGTTAGCACCTGGTTAGGGTTAAACATATCTGGACAACTGTCACAGACGTCTCCCACAGCGTCATTATCCCTGTCCTTCTGGTCTGGATTGGGAACTCGTGGGCAGTTATCAATAATATTTCTCAAGCCTGAAAATACATAAAGTGATTTAAGACATGGTTTATTTGTAAAACCATTGTCAGGAAATGTACAAAGTCTGAAAGAACACGACGTTTAAGTCCGGTCCATCAAATGCATCACCAGATGGCAGTGTTTGTGAAAGATGAAATATTTTCCAGAAGCAGTTGAGCCCTTGTGAAAGATGTCCTTTAGACACGAGACAGACGTGACCAAACTACAGAGCTAAAGACATAACCGAATGATTACAGTAAGAGGTTGGATTTGGGGAAAACGGACCAATCCATTTCTAAACATGAACCATGTGTGAAGGTGTAAAGGTAAATACAAAATGTGGGAGGCACAATAATGAGTTGATTGTGGAAGAAGTGAGAGCTGTTGTTGAAGGGCACCTTGGCATTTACAAACGTGAGAACCGTTTGTCAGCTTGTTCCATGTGGAAAGTTTAGCCCATTTTAGCACATTTTTCTCTGTAATAACACTTGATTGGTGTTCCCGACAGGCAGTGACTTAATCAGTTGTTACAAAGAAAAAATATATAGGCAGCTTCAAACTTGCACATCCAAGAAAAATGTTTTGGCAAGTGAAGACAATATATGAAGAAAGTTATTTAAGAATAGCATAGGTTTGGGGCCAGTTTTTCACATTTGGTTTTACAACTTCTTACAGACGTCTAACCAACAAAATGATAGGTATTTTTTCAATAAAAGACTATTTACTATAAATGCCACAATTAGGAAAGAAGTTTCACTAGTTTTCCCCTTGTTTGTACAACATATCATTTGTCCCCTGGTTTATTTGATTTACCAGATTTAGGCTACTTTTTTATTTTTGATATAACTACAAAATTCAAAATTACCATCTCCATCCATGTCATCATCACACTCGTCCCCGAGCCCGTCCTGGTCTGTGTCCTTCTGAGTTGGGTTGTCGATCGTTACACAGTTGTCACATGCATCGCCATGGAGATCCTTGTCACTGTTTTTTTGGTCCACATTTGGTACCAGCCAGCAGTTATCCTATAAGACAGGTTAATACAATCCAGCTGGCACCAAGACCCACGGCATTATCAAAGTCATGTTGTACCTTTCACATAATTTTTGATTTTTGAGATGCTTGACTTGATTTTCAGTAGGTTTCAGTGTGTATGACTAGATATATATTTGCTTGATGTGACATAACAAAGTGGTCATCGTATTTTACAAGGATAATAAAAATGACTTGCATCTAGGTTCACAATGCCATCACTGTCAGCATCATCATCACAGGCATCTCCCGTCCCGTCACCATCGGCATCTTCTTGACCAGAATTTGGTACGAAAACACAATTGTCCTAAAGCCAAGATAAAATCACATATTGTATAAATGAATGAAAATGAATGTTGAAATAACAGTGATATAACTACCTGTTTACACTTGCTGTCTGAGCATGGTAACTGACTGTCAGGGTATGCATCAATGTCAGTATCCTTTCCACAGACATAGCCATTGCCTGCCCATCCAATGCCACACTAAAGCAAAAGGACATTAAAATGAATTAAAACAACTAATTTAACTTAGTATTTTCTCAAAGGACCTTACCACACAGCTGATACTGCCATCTCTCTCCACAACACACTCAGCACCGGCATCACAAGGATTGGGTAAGCCATTGGCACAGAATCTGGTGCCTTGACAGCCTTTAGTTTGGTCACCAGTGAAGCCGGTTTTACATTCTCCACATCGGAAAGAGCCCTATTTAGAACAATATTCTTTTTTAGATACTGTGTACTCAATAGTCTGGCACTAATAACCTTACCATAGTGTTGTAGCAATATGAGTTGGGAGTACAGCCCCCATTATCAGGTGGTCCCAGGCACTCATCTATATCCTCACAAACCTGCAAAAATGGTTGATTGTGTAAGTTTCTACAAATATGCCATTTTAATTATCATCATAGTCCTTGGTCATGTTACCTGTTTGTGAGTTTGTGCATAGGAGACCCCCACTCCAGTCAGTTCAGGCCCATTGTATCCTAGTGGGCATTTCTCACATCGAAATCCAGGAGCAGTATTCACGCACCTCACCCCGGAGAAGCAGGGGTTAAATTGGCACTAAATGTAAAATGGGAACATCAACCAATATGGGACATAATTATGTATTCTTGGTCATTTGCACCATGGTCAAAATATAATATCATGATTTTATTACATCAAGATCATGATTTTATCACAATTTTAGTTGACTTGACTTTTTATTATTTACACAGAAGACCAGAGCATGAATTGAATGCACTATAATACAATTCAATATAACTTTATATCACAACACACATAACC
The DNA here is from genome assembly GCA_036025635.1 of Philypnodon grandiceps. Taxonomy (NCBI): domain Eukaryota; kingdom Metazoa; phylum Chordata; class Actinopteri; order Gobiiformes; family Eleotridae; genus Philypnodon; species Philypnodon grandiceps. Next base: position 4,507 of record JAVQKD010112358.1, read on the forward strand.
CATACCTCATCTACATCATCACAGCGCACCCCATCTCCAGTGTACCCGTCCGGACAGTGGGCGCACTGATACCCCCCGGACTCTGACAGGATGCACATGTTCTGTCTGAAGCAGGTACCAGGTGGGCACTGGGACAGAGGCTCTGGTTTCATGTTAAAATGCTCTGGAGGCTGAACTGGAGCTGGTTTGGGGCTGGTGGGAGTGCCCCCGAGACCTACACAAACCATAATATAGAATAAAGAGGAACTGCAGATTTTAACAGAAAATCTAGAAAATGAAGTAAAAATTACCACAAGCGAGGCATTCAGCGATGGTGTTCCTCAAAAAGGTGGTCTCTTTTATCTGAGAAACACAAAAATTAAGATGTCATGATAATATGATGTCTATGATTGAGCATCTTTATTTATGAGGCTTTTAATTATTGGTGTTAAAAAAAAATCCATTTACTACAGTTATTTTTCTGAATAATGATTGCATATAATGATTATTTGTTACTAGAGCCAATGAACAGTGTGTTATCCAGAGTCACAGTTTCTAGCTACTTGAGGACATTTAGATTTGAATTGTATTTTATTCATGCGTACAACACAGAAAAACTACCTGCTGGTTGAGAAGTTCCTTCATCTCCAAGAGCATCTTCTTTAACTCCAACATTGTGGTTTGGTCGTTTACAGTCCTGGTCTCCTGTAAACCTTCAATTATTTCAGAAAAAAATGCAATATGAATTAAGAGCTACAATTATTGAAGATAAATGTTATACAATATTTATTTTTTCTCACTCAGCAGTTGCAGAGATTCACTGGGAACCAAATGACAGTTTTGCAAAGTGGCCACATTTTCAACAGTATCCTCTATCACGAGCTTCAAGTCTGTCAGTTGATCCTAGAAGAATAAAAAAAATCATACTTAATAATATAATAATAATACTGTGTCAATAAAGTTTTCAGTCACCTGTCCACTTGACTGCAGTGTCCTGAGGGCCACCTTGTTGGGGCCAGACTGTATTGACCCAAACGCCACTGGTAGGTCATCCACAGTGTGCACCAGTCTACAGTCCACATAGATGCTGAGGCGAGGGGGTCCGTGCTGAAGACCACTGGCATGAAGCATCACGTGGTGCTCTCGGCCATCTGCCAGCGACGGGAGGGTGAAACTGGTGGTAGCAAATCTGCTATCAGTTTTCTGGTATCTTAAAATCACTAAGAGAAAGGACATTTACTGCACAGATGTACACATTTTTATGACATGTTCTGCCATTTCTGATTTACTTTTGTTTAGTTTGGCTTGCACACTGAGCTCTATGTATTTGGTGTTGTCCCGTGGGTTGATGACGCTGTAGAGGGAGGTGGGCGCCTTGTTGTTCAGTCGAAAAGAGGACAGGAGAAAGGCTTCATCCCGCCCCTTGTTCTTTAGACTGCCCTGAAGCAGATCTGGCAGGCAGTCCGGCGAAACTAGCAGGTCATACACTATAAATATAATAAAGGATGAGATGCATTCAAATCATGACGCAATCAGGTCCACATTTGCATAGAAATAGATATATATTGATGTTATATTGGCAGCTGCAAGCCATTTCAACATAGCTACTGCTGAGTCAGAGCACAGTCAGACTTTATTATGTGTGACAATGGTGTGTGTCTAAGGGCACCCACTGTGTTTTATAAAGTGCTGAACAGTTATATACAAGACCTACTCTTTGGACAAAGCAATCTCTCACTTTGTTTACAAATGATCAGGAAAATATAGGGCAATTTATTATTATTTTGTCATTTATCATTTGTTTCATTATTTTGCTTATAAATCAAAAAGGTTTATGCACTAACTGGCCGCTTTATTAGGCAAAGCCTGTGTGCCTCATAGTGGTCACAGTGTGGTTGTTTACTACTAAAGCAAAGGAGCTTCAAGGTTTGACATTTTTGCTATATAGTTTGCAGTTAGCAGTTGAAGAGTGAATGTGTTGCATCTGTTGTGACAGGTGCTGTTTTTAACATCATGTCTTCTGGAAAAGTAATAAAAGTAATAGACTAATCACAAAGACTACTACTGACTCTGAAGTAATGGTACCTGATGCGCACAAACACACATATAACGTTCTATGCTGTTTTTTATTGTTTTCGCATGCATGAATAGCCCAGCACTCACCAATGCCTTGAGCTGAGACTGTGATCACCAGCTGTTGCAGTATTAGGGACAGAGCAGCCACTCTGGTCCAGGCAGACATCCTCCAGCCTCAAAACAGCTCCCAAAATCAGGACCAAGTTTCCACTGGCGTACGTCGTTGTTCCACTAAAGGACAGACTCAACGAGGATCCAAAAACTTGAGCAGAATCCCAGAAGAGGTGAGCTTTTAAAGTAAATGGGAGGGTCCTGTTGTCCTGTGAAAGTGGCACAGTGTGGGTATAACTTTATTGGTTTGGGGGAGTGTCACAATATATTATTACTTGGGAACAGGCCTGGCGCAATGATGAAAAAAGCACACAAAAAACACTGCTAAATATTCCTCTGTGCAGCCTAATACTTACTGGGTGTTTCTTGTCAAAATCATATTGGAAAATTCAGTCAGACATCTACTATGTTACACAATTGCTTCAACAGTTGAGACCAAAATGAGACACTTAGGCCTACAATACCTGAGTGTTTTCGTCTACATCTGCCTGCCGGGTCAGTGACAGCACATGGAAATTTTGGACAGTCTGACCATTGCTCCAGATGTTTCTTATTCCAAGGAAAATAACATCACTTACAGTTAGTCAGTAGAGTTTTTGGCCAATTCTTTATAGCATGCAAAAAGTGTTTGGCCACACCTGTTAATTACAGACCTCTTATCTCGAGCATATCAAGACGGATACAACAGTGCCATTGCTATTCTAACACAATTGTCCACAGAAGCCAGGAATATATGCTACAATGTGTACTGGGCGGAGAAACACCTTAATTCTCTCCCAGTTTGCGGTCTCTTCTCACATTTTTGCAGGACGTTATAACAGGTACGTGATGACGTCAGTCCCGGCCCCTGCTCAGAGCGGAACATGGCGCTGTCCATGGAGCTGCGATGTTGGGGAGGCGGCTGGGGGCTTCCGTCCGTGCACACCGAGTCCCTCATCGTCCTGGTAATGCTCGCCTCTTCCATAAAGCCATGCATGTAATTGTGATGTCCGATATTAAAGATTTTGTCCTCCTTCTCTGCAGCGTTTCTGTCTTTGGTTAGCTCTCATGCTAATTTCCATTGCACTGTAGTCGCTTGTTTTGCTCGTCACATCACTGTCTTTTCTAACCTCACTCTTTTGGATTACTTCTCGGTCAAAGCCTTTCACTTTTGTTTGGGAGCGGCGTCTGTTATCTTTATCACTGCGAATAAGTCGCCCTTCAAGGTCAGCTGCTTAAAAAATAGCACACCGTTTTATTTCAGTCTGTTTGTTGTAGTTTTATAAGTAACCAAAATAGTAGATGCCCCTTCGTGTGAAAGGCGGTGTGCTGCCCAATTAGGTATCCCTGTAGTTTCTGTGTGTGTTTCATCCCCCAGGCATCTCAGATCAGTCAGTCTCATAAAGTGCAATTTCAAAAGCTACCACATGGGGACCACCTAATTGAGTAGACTCATAGATAACCTACTAAAAATGCATTTTTTCATTTTGAATATCTGTTTCTTCAGGCATATTCCAAATTTTCTGGAGCTCAAGTGACAGCTTCTCCTATAGATTGGACGTGGAAAACTTTGACAGGTGGGATACAATTTATTTGATCATAATTCGTTAATGTTTGCGTGACACAAAGGTATTATTTATAAATAGAAATGATCATATATTTAATCAATTTACTTTACATTAACAAATAAACTTTGTATTTTTAATTTTGCAGCTACGGTCCCAGAGTTAACATGTGGAGACTCATCAGTTACAGATCCTCCACAGATCCTGAACTTCCTCAGAAAACAGGCAAGACTTAGACTAGTAAACCCTTCAGCCCTTTTAACGTTAGAATATTTTCATATCTTCATCCCTGTTTCCTAGAGGTTCAATGCCGATTACGAGCTAACGGCAAGACAAGGTGCAGATACACTCGCGTACATAGCTTTACTGGAAGAGAAGCTACGGCCAGCTTTGGTAAGCGTTTTTGCTAGCGTCAGAGTGATATAGACCCTTTCAAAGTCTGTAAACAGAAAGTTCTAAATTCTGGAATGGATTCAGCTGGAGGGGAGACCATAACACATTTTCAATGGAGAAATTAGCATCAGCCACAAAATAGTTCAAATTAAGATGGTTATGTTTATTTAATGTGCACATTAGTAACAGTTAGACCAGGGGTGGGCAAATTTGTTGACTCAAAGCCACATGGGGTTTAAAAATGTGCCAAGTGGGCCGGCTGATATTGCATTCTTTGTAAACTCAACCATTTCTTGACAAATGAGAAATAAAGCCTTCGTATGTCCATGTGGATTTAACTGGTTACTGCAGGTTATAACAACGTGAGTGATAATTTGGCAATATTTTATCATTTAAAAATCGGAGAGAATGCTTGGTGGGCCGGATTAAAACGCCCAAAGGGCCGCATGTGGCCCCCCGGGCTGCAGTTAGACAGTTTGGCTGGTGGCAAAATTCTTTATTTTTAGGTTTTACTGGACACAGTTCTTACAGAAATGTTGAAGACCACAATAGTTTTTCATGATATGCTCAGAATTATTCTATCTCTCCAGAAATCCTACTTTTTTGTAAAGTTAACTCACTTTTGCTCCAGTCGCCTCCATTCTGGAATTTTGAACATTCCATATGACAAACATTTTAAAGGGTTTATAGTGCTTTATTATTAAGATAATGTGTTTTTATGTGTGTTTTAGTTGCATACGTTCTGGGTGGATGCAGAAAACTATGCAAATGTGACAAGGCCCTGGTTTGCTTCACACTCTCCATTTCCACTCAACTTTGTCGTCCCCAGTTGTCAGGCCAATATCGCCCTCTCCAGGATTCTGCTGACCAAGGGAGAGGCGCCACTGAACAGAATCAATGAGATAGAGGGGAAGGTAAAAGTCATTATTATAGTGTACATACAATGATAGTAATAATAATGTATTGTCCCATCAGCTCTATAGTGATGCAAAAGAGTGCCTTAATCTCCTCTCCTACAGACTGGGAACAGAAAACTACTTCTTTGGCAACTCGTAAGCCTATTCTATTTGCAAGTTTAATTTTTAACTGCCACAAGAATGGAAAGAAACACTATGAATGTTATCAGGCTAACCGGGTTTTATTAAAATTACTACGTATAGGCCGACGAGCTTGGACGCCTTTGTCTTTGGTTTTCTGGCCCCTCTGTACAAGGCCAGTCTCCCAAGCAGTCCCCTACAGAGCCACCTCAGTCAGCTGGAAAACCTAATCAATTTCTGTGAAAACATCCTCGCTGTCTACTTCAGCTCCAGCCAGCCATGTAAGATGAGTTCTATATCAGATTATTTTTAGATCTTCACTATCTATGTGGTATCATGTAAACATAACTGCTATTTCTAATTATTTCCTAAATTTTTGGCCTTTAGGCATTGATATGTTTTCATATATAATATTTCTTACCACAGGTCTCTTGATAACAGGTTCTCCTCCGTCTTCCGTTCAAGAAGCAAAAGATGCCAATCTTCAGAAA
>JAVQKD010112399.1:0-10743 GCA_036025635.1 Philypnodon grandiceps
TATATGGTATATTCAGCTGAGAAATGGACACTGGCATGACACAACACTTATGATTATCTTAATAATATAATACCATGATAATTAATAATCAATCATTTAACCAGTGTTTACAAGTTTAAACAGGTCTTAAACGCTGGAATCACCTAAACTTATAATAAACATAAGAGGTGATCTGTTCACAGTAAAGTCTACATCAGGGGGGCCCAAAGTGCACAATTATTGAATGTCCAGACTTATATCATCAGAGTTGACTGGATTGGTCAAGGGGACTCATCACCTCAGACCACTTTATAAAACATGAAACCGTCAGATGTCTACAGCCTTCTCCTCGAGCCGTTCACATTCAGACGATAGCTCATCTCCAGGCGCACCACAGCGGACACATGTGGTCATCTGTGGTCATCTGTGGTCAGAGCTCACTTCAGGAGAGATCCCACTGTGTCTCCAGATTCCACACATAACTTATAGCTTTGTTGCTCTAAAAACCACAGAGACATGTTTCTGGGTTTCTGGGTCTTTATTGCCTGTACACAGACTTCTACGTATAACCCACATGATTGACAGATATCGGGCTATCTTCACTGAGAGCCTCGGTCAGCTGACTAACTGTCAAAGCTCTGTTTACAGAAGCAGGGAGAGGCCAGTGCACACACATGTAGGATAGTGTTGTTCACGGTAGTTCAAGTCCGTCAAAATGCTCGAAAATCTGGCGCTGGGGAGGGGCATAGATGCTGAGTATGAGAAAAGACTATAATAATCTATAGCAGCCTGTAATGAAGAGCTGTCTCTTGGTTGGTCTGTTAACAAGATGAGTTTGGGTGAGATTGGTTGATTCATTCATTCATTCATTTTCTTCCGCTTGTCCGAAACCGGGTCGCGGAGGCAGCAGTCTAAGCAGGGAACTCCTGCCTTCGACCACTGCCATGTACAGTCTCCATTTGGACCATTTCTAGACTGGGCTCAAGATGTTAACTACACGGGCATTTCATACATTGTTTGGATGTATCTTTTAGCAGATCTCATCCCATTTTTGTCACGTGTTATGGCTTTATGATTCTCCGTTGAAGCTTTGACTGATGCCGTGTGCCCTATACATTGTGACTCTTCTTTATGCTAACCTCTTCTATCATTGCCCTCTTTGCTTCTTTCTCTAACCTGCGGACCAGTTTTCGAGGGATATCACGGCTCTGGTAAGACGGCTCTTCCCTAACACTAGTTTTTTCATTGTCTGTCTCGGCTATCAGCTATTAACAGCGCCTACCTTTGCTCTGTGGGGATGTTGGTTGTGTCCTGTACTTTCCCTCAGGAGGAAGTCTAGCTCTTTTCAAATGCATGAGCCTGTAACCTGACTCTGTAGGTCGGGCTCAAATGAGTCCAACCCACAAGGCTCTCTCTTTCATTTTCACAAGAGCGTCTTTTCTATCAGGCGAGCCTCGTCCCAGCGTGGACATTTCAGAATGTGTTGAGTGGAGGGATTGGAGAATAGAAGCATGTTGACTGAAGTAGCGTTAGTGTCCGGTGGCAAACAGAGGCGTAGGTTCATCCTCTCTTCATGCCTTAGAGTGCGATCGCCGGTGAAGAAGGTGAGTGAGACAGGCTAACTTAGAGCTGGCAACTTTAACACGGAGCTCTCGATCTGGTTTTAAATCATGTTGTTTATTAGATTGTTATTGGTCATTTTTATTGGTGTCTATATCCTTAGATAGATTGCATTGACAGTATAATTTCATAACTTGAGCGGTGATCTTAATTGTGTACAGATCACAAGATTATCAACATATCAGGTAAATATTAATGCGATGGCCCATAGTTAAAACATTTTTGATCAGGGGTTTGGAAATGGTATCTTTCCTGGAGCCAGATTATTCCTGACTGAGACCTGAGATCTGTGAGTGTCGTGATGTAAGTTTATATAAAGTGTTTATGTATTCACTGATTGTTGGTTACATATTTGGTTAACTGCTATTTAAAGCTGCACTACCTGATTTATTTTCCTTATATTTTGGCAATGATAATTATTGAGTTATTAACGGCATAACCGAAGTCATCTGAGAAAAATGGAGACTCTGAGGTCACCTGTGAGCTGAGTTATAACGGTTTGTGTTTCAGAGCGAGGGAAGGAACTGTTTAACCAATTACACACCTCCGCAGGACAGGAGCGCTCTGATTGGTCGATACATGATGTTTTTATTTCAAAATCCACGGCTTTGTCACAATTATGTTTGTTTTAAGGAATTAAAATTCAACTCCAGACCTCTGTTGTATTATTCTCATACGTCCTGGCTTGTGTGAGACCATGATAGAGCATCACGAAGGAGAGGAGTTAAGAAAAGGGAGTGTATGATTCACTTTTACAGTCACTAAATCAGGTAGTGCAGCTTTAATTGAACGCATGTCATAGTCAAGACCAGCTCCCACAAAGCTGCACAAATGAATTAAAATATATGATTGATACATTTTTGGACTTTTTATTGCAATGATCAGAAGCTATGCATTTTTATTTAAAGAGTAACTAAACCCTGAGGCAAAATGAACACCCTTCAGGTTAATCAGCGGTACTGCAGTTCAATTTTCTTCCAGCCTCTGTCTCCACCAGGCACTGTGGGTTTACTATGGATCTGACCCAGGTGTTGAGTTTAAGGTTATACATTTAACTTGGTGTAAAAATAGCTGCCTGTCTGCCTGATTTGAAAATGTATCCTATCCCAGTTAACTGTGCTAATCAGAGGGGCTTTAGTGGGGTTTATTTCAGCGCCCCAGCAGTGACATAATGCCTTTAATGTGTTGCAGGCGTACTCCCAGGACGCATACCTCAAAGGGAATGAGGCGTACAGCGGAAATGCCCGGAACATCCCCGAGCCGCCTCCCATCTGCTACCCCCGGATAGAAGTCAAAGCCGTGTCCCAGGGACCAGTATGGACCACCGACAAGAACTTCAGAGTGGAAATCCCTGTCCCGCCTTCTCCCCCTCCACCGCCCCTCTCTATGAAGTCTGTCGTCTGTACTGAGAATGTAAGAATAGTGCCCCCCGATGGTGCTGACAGGGGATCGCGTGCCACCCCAAGCCATAGGACGGAGGAGAACCGATATGCGTCTGGACAATTACACTATCCAACTATAGACTCTGCAGTTTACGTCCAATCTTCACCCTCTAGAACGGGGCAGATATATCCTGAAACCCCAAATTCACGAGCGCCTATATCTTCAACTTCCCAAGAAACATCCATGTCGCCTAATCATTGCTCCCTCTCCCCAGCCGCTTCCAACACCCCAACGCACCAGAACATCGACTGGAAAAACTACACCACCTATAAGGACTACATTGACTCCAAAAAGCTGCACACGTACGGATCGAGGACGATCCAAGAACGTTTGGATAGCTTCAGAGCAGCCGCTAATGCTAACGCTAACTCGTTTTACACCCAGCAGCACACGCCGGCGCCTTCGAGCCAAAGGGGGGCGTTTGGTTTTCAGGCCCGACGGAGAAGCACGTCACATGATCGTGGAACAGATATGTACAAGTCTGGGGTAGCGCCTGTGCGTAGTGTGTCCCAGGAAAAGCTTAGCGGTGGGACGGAACACACGGCAGCACCAAGGAACTGGCATCGGAGCATTTCTCAGGACGCGATACCCTCGTCTTTACCAGTAGGGGTCACCAAAACGAGGACGCGGTCTTGTGATTACGTCGGTCAGCAGACAACAGAGTCAGGGGTGTCACCGAAGATGGTGGTGGCTGATCGTTTGAGTCGGCGAGAGGAAGATAAAAGTAGCAGACCGACAACCAGTGGAAATATAAACTCAACAATCACGTCTGTGTTTACTAAAGGTATGAATGAATATAATCAGACACACACTGGCACACGCCAATCACATGCTGTATATAAGGTTTGTGTCGACCTCAATGTTAAAACATGGCAAGGTCCAGTTGGTTGTTGGACTACTTACTTCTTATATCATTTGACTATTTAGCTGTGTACATGACTCCTTGTGTTGCTGGGTGTTCTCTCCAAGTTCTCTGGCTTCCTCCCAACAACCAACCAACCATATATATGTTTGGTGTATTGAGACAACTATTAAAATCCTTGATAATGACAGAACCTAAAAGATTTCCATTTATTTTGATCATATAAAACCAAGAAATATAATATTCCCTGTTCATGTACCGTCCACAGGTTCTGATCCATCCAAGACAGACGGCCTCATCATACGGCCGTCTCGTCTGCCGGTCAAAAACGCCGACCTATCTTCTGCCTTATCCTCCGCTAAATCCACCGAACCATTAGACCAAAGAACGAGCGTCATGGGGAACCACATCGGATACACCTCCCCGATTCACCTGCTCAGGACTAGAGCCGACAGCCTGAAAATGGAAAACCGGGCGGACGCTGGACTCGGCGCGAGATCCTCCTCTTGCTCTGGGGCTTCCTTCAACCTAACCACGCAGAGACAACCACCGACTGTCTCTACGGCTGTCTCGTCAACAGCAACCGGGGGACAAAAATCCCAAGCCATTTCCACTACGAGGACCAATGTAGAAGGAGCTGATGCGACCGTAGTGGTTCTGAGACGAGAGAGAAACTATGGCCGCCAGCCCAATCGGCCTCCATCTTATGTCTGTGCGGTGACTGACAGCAGAGGCTCACAGAGGGCACCGGCGCTGGTGAAGGCAGGGTCAGAAGGAGCCATGTGTAGAGATGTGTACTTCAAGAAGCTGGGAGACACAAAGTTTGGCTCACAGCTGGACAGTTCACTAGATTCTATACCGTTCATCGGTGAGAGCAAACTATTCTCTATGACAACACACACTAATCACCAATGGGGAATACAGTCTGTACATTTTTAGTTTGACTATCTGACCCTGTTTTTTGATGCCAGGGGGAGGGGCTAAGGTAAAACTCTATTGGTCAAAGTGGTAACCCACAAAGTCTGATCTGATGTTGTTGTAGAGGCCAGGGGAGGGACTAAAGTGAAGTGAAGTTTAGTAAACTAACTGACTACACCTTTAACCTGAATGAAATGTAACCACACGCAGCTATGATCGGCCGACACCCTCCACGAGCATGTGCTGGGGCCGGTTTGAAATGTTAAACCATGATAAACCATGTTAAACCATGTTAAACCATGTTAAACCATGATAAACCATGTTAAACCATGTTAAACCATGTTAAACCATGTTACCAAAATTGTCAAAGAATATTTGATTTTGGGTGTAGCCATTAACCAATCACAGCTCACAGAAGTTCACAAACACAGCAGCCATGTGCACTGAACCCACCAATGTTCTGGTCACTACATGTTTCATATTTGTTTCACACTTAAGTGAGAGTGCAGGAACATGACCGGTGGATACCAGTTCCAGAGGTTAGTTATATTTTCAGTGTGAAATTCTGATGCTGTTGATGGCTGTATATAGCTCTGACACTGGCCTAACAGAAGACATGCTCCTGAAAGTGAAAGCTGTGTATATGTCTGGTATGTGGCAGATCGTTAAAAGCTGGGCATGGAGCAAGTCAGGTCAATGTCATCCCAGGCCCTATAGGTGCTTCAGTTTAACCCGGCTCATCTTTAACATACAGTTCCTTTATGGACCATATTACACATTAGAGTCCTACACATACAGGACATATCTGTTCTGGACTCCATGTGATTATATGAAACTATTCATTAGGCTCGTGTGATCACTGACTCACTCACTCTGACATGGCTCATGTGTCCCACAGTGGTTCCAAAGTACTGTGAACTATGCATCAATCTGCTTCCACAGTAGAGAAATTTATAAATAAATAATATCATGTCGTCGGTTAATGGTTAGGGTCTGTATTAGGAGTTTGAAATGCTCATGAGTTTGAATCTGGCTCATGACAGTGTGCTGAATGTCACACTCTTCTCCCTGATTTCCTGCCACACAGTCCCATTAATAAAAGCAAAAAAACAAAAACTGCATTTAGGTCTCTTCGTCAGCCCTCCGACTAACACGCCATCGTCCAAGGTGTAGGTTGTGTAAAGGTTGCTGCACTAGTTTTGGCCCGTTGAGACCTCTGGAGTTTTAACCAGAGTAAAGTGGACTTGCCATTAGGCGGTGGGTGCGATATAATTATCATGGATGTTCAATTGTTTTAATGATTGCATATTGTTCCATATTGTTTTTAGGTTCTGATTATTTCCCTATTATTACAGAGGTTATTACAGAAGTCTTTTTCTCCTCAGATGAACCGTCCAGTCCCAGTGTGGAGGACAGCTCACATATTCTCACTTCTGCAATCATCTCTGTCACACCAGTCATCAGCACCATACCGCCCAGTCCCACCTCGCCCTCGCCTCTGATTCGCCGACAGCTGTCACATGACCAAGGTACGCACACACCGTACATATGGTGCTTTAACTAAATCAATGCAGAGTCTGTGTGGTCCCCCATTGTGGCTTGAGTACCTCCACCATCCATCCAACACATGCCCATATAAAACAGAAATAAATTGACTGAATATCTGATACATGGTTCAAAGTCTCAGGTCCAAGGCGTTCAAAATAAAACTGCAATTCAGGGCTTGACATCCCCGATCTCTGGTTTCCTGTTGTGATACTGTCTGTCAAGAAAAGCCCTGGTAGATTTCAGTTCTGGCTAGTAACACTTTCATTCTCACTAGCCACTTTGGCCAGTTGGATTTTATCTATACATTTACTGTATTTTAACTTAAGATGTTCCACTGATGCACCCTTATTTTGAGTTTCAGAACAACAAAAATCAACAAAATACAATAAAACTTCACATGCAAAAAGATTGCCAAGCTGTTGCCATGTCAAGGCCCGGTGCCACAGTCACAACATTAGGAGAGGGACAGTGAAGACTCTTGAGATGAATCCTTTTGTGATTGACTTTTTTAGATTCTTTGCGTCTCACGATTATTGATTCTGACTCTGGTACAAAAACCGAGCGGTCCAAATCATGTGACGAGGGTCTGGATAACTACAGGGAGGAATGCCGAGGGTAAGGCTTTTAAGAATCACATACATGTGTCATATCATATGCCAGATCCCTTATCTGACACGTCTCTCTTGCTGATTCAGACGGTCACTTATTCCTGGTCTGAAGAGTCTGATGAAGGTGAGTGTTGCATTGACCTCTTTATATGTGTCCTGTTTCCTTATCGCTTTAAATGGAACTTTGTATGAATCAAATCTGCACCAGGCTGTGGACCGGTCATCAGAAGACTCAGGGTCCAGAAGGGACTCGTCCTCTGATATCTTCTGTGATGCCTCCAAAGAGGGTCCTCTGCATTTTAGACAGCTCAGTACAGACAAGGGAAAGGTTGGTACCCGTCACTGTGTTGTGTGGTTTTTATATTTGATGTGGGTCTCTGGACGGTGGACCTACGGCTCCTTAGAAGTGCCCTAAGTGCACTTAGAAGTGCCCTAAGTGCACTTAGAAGTGCCCTAGCAACGTTGAAGCATGGGTCCTTTACTGTTACTATACAGAGTACAGTATTGTGTTAGCCATGATCAGTTTGGTTAGTCCTGATCCATTGATAATGTCAGCGCAGTACCATAGTGGACCAGTACCATAGTGGACCAGTGTCATGGTGGACCAGTACCATAGTGGACCAGTGTCATAGTGGACCAGTGTCATATTGGACCAGTATCATAGTGGACCAGTGTCATACTGGACCAGTATGAACAGAACATACATAACTGGTCAAGCTAACATCTGGTCGAGACCTACAGTGTTTGTTCTGGTTTGCTTTATACCTCAACCTCACTCACGTATATTTGGTTCTCGTGCTAATTTCACCTCTTCTCTGACCCACTTCCCCAGCGGGTCGGAGGGGGGATGCGTCCGTGGAAGCTGATGTACGCCGTGTTGAGAGGGCACTATCTCTGCCTGTACAAGGACCGTAAAGACCACTCCAACTGTCAGACGGTGGAGGAGCCTTTACCAATCAGCATCAAGGCCTGTCTCATCGATATCTCCTACAGCGAAACCAAACGGAAGAACGTCCTGCGCCTCACCACCTCGGACTGTGAATATCTGTTTCAGGCCGAGGACAGAGAGGACATGCTGGCCTGGATCAAAGTCATACAAGAGAACAGCAATCTGGACCAGGAGGCAAGGATAACTCTGATAACAAGCTCCTGGGTCCTAAACCTGCTGCTACTAGTAACTCAATGAAACAGATATATCATTTCTTTGTTGATAATGCAACCTATTGTAAAAGATATCTCTATGGCTTAAGCATTAATTACTGTTAACTTACACAGGTCCTATTTAACACATAGTTTACTCTGTGACATTGCTTCTATCCAAAAGTGTCTAACGTGTGTAGAGATGGTATCTTCCCAAAACAGCCCAGGCTTACCCATATTTCCTTGGGCCAGAATATTCCAGGAATCCTGTCGTCTCCATGTCATCTGCCCCCACCTATGGAAAGACTTTACATATACTGTTCATAATCTGTATTGTGTTCATTGTCTGTTTTCCAGAATGCGGCCTTTACCAACCATGACCTCATCAGCCAAAAAATCAAGGAGTACAACACGCTGATGAGGTAAGAGAGACTGGGAGGAGACGAAGAAGAAGTTAACAGAAATGAACGGTCAGATGGAGGTTCACAGTCAACATGGAGCATTGTTTAGTGGTGTGTTTGTGTGTCTCATTCAGCCCGACTGGAGGCAAGAACGAGCCGTCACCGAGAGCTTCAAGGCAGTCTCTAAGTATCAGACAGACTCTACTGGGCGGGAAAGGAGACACCAAATCACCAACGTCACCATCGCCGAAATCTGACCAGGAGAGGAAGAACAGCCACAAAGGTAAAGACTCGTTTAAATGTACTATCGACAGAAAAATATATATACATATACATATATGTACATATACATATACGTATATGTACATATACATACACATATACATACACATATACATACACATATACATATATGTACAGATACATATATATACATATACAAACACCTACACATATACATATACGTACATATACATACACATATACATACTCATATACATATATGTACATACACATATACATATACGTACATATACATATACGTATACATACACATATACATATACATATAACCTAAAAATCACTATCAACTGGTTCTAGCCAAACTACAAAATAGAAGGTTCTGGGCGTATAGTGCTGCTCATCATAAATCAAACTAGGAAAATAAAGAAGGTCTAAACCAGTCTGAAGACCAAAAAACCAGGACAAATTCTCAACCAAACCAAAAACCAAGGCGTTGCCTTTGTATTTTTGTCTCACACAGAAGACTCCTGTCAGGGTCAATATGAACACGGGTGTCGTTATAATACCAAACCAAAGAGTGTATATATGTTTAAAATGCCTCAGTAGGATTATTGGCTCAGAAGAATGAGGAGCGCAGTAACATAACCCCGTGTCTTCCTGTAGATGACACCAGCCCTCCAAAGGACAAAGGCACGTGGAGGAAGGGTATCCCGGGACTGATGAGAAAACCCTTTGAGAGGAAGCCTTCTCCTGGGGTTACATTCGGAGTGAGGCTGGACGACTGCCCTCCGGCCCATCACAACAAGGTCTGTCTCCCACATACAGCTGGTAAAATAAGAAACTGTATCCCGACTACTATCCCCAGAAGAATCTTTTGCTGTTAAATGTTTTTTACCATGAATTCCAAAATTTAGGGAAAAAATGTTGATGAACTCAGAGGGCAGTAGGTGAATGGCTTTTGGGAATGCGGCACAAGGGTTAAAAAATGTATTCGACAATAGTATTTGAGTTTTAGTCCCTCCCCTGGCCTCTATGGCAACATCAGATCAGAGTTTGTTTAGCAGACAGCAGCACTCAACTCCAACTGGTCATAGTGGTAAATACAAACTCTGATTTGATGTTGCTGTAAAGGCAATAATAATCATAGACCAGGGTGTGATGCATTTGAATCTTTTCTTCTGTCCTCAGTACGTGCCCCTGATCGTGGAGGTGTGCTGTACGCTGGTCGAAGAGAGAGGCCTGGAGTATACGGGCATCTATAGAGTCCCCGGGAACAACTCTGCCATCTCCAACATGCAAGAAGAGCTCAATAACAAGGGCATGGGCGATATCGATGTCCAGGACGATGTGAGTGCCACCGGTGTTCAGAGACCCCCACCTCATTTTAACGTCAAGGTTGAGGACAGTCAATGCAGGCAATGAATACATGTTTTTAGACAAATCTTAGAGCCTGGATATGTCAGATTTAAAGTCCAGACAGTTTAGTGACGCACTTCAACCACCAGAGGGGGGTAGTGTCTTACGCCCCAGTCGGATGGTGCTGGAAAACGCCTGAAAATATACCTTGAAAGGTTGACCCTGAAACTTACTTATTAGGCTTAGACCAGCAGCAGAGTCCTGACAACATCATTGATGATAATGGGCCAGCTTTTAACAGCAACGCATTCTCTCAAAAGTTCCAGGAAGTAGCCGCTCAAGCTAAATGAACGATGCAGCTTCAAAATAGTTCCACCTTAGCACAATTCTCAATTCATGTGGATGAATAAATAGTTTGGACCTCTGTTGGCACTACTCTGTTATCTCTATGGCTCTGGCCTAGACTGTTCTGCACTATTGTTTCAGGGACTTTTGATATATTTTTGACTTGTTTTAGGATAAATTATCAGCCAGTGTTATGAGAAGATTGCACTTGAAATAGGAAGAAAGTTACAGTATATAGCTTATTCATTGGCCGAGAACCGTAACATCATCTAGGTCTAAT
>JAVQKD010113110.1:0-10739 GCA_036025635.1 Philypnodon grandiceps
GAGGCGATCCCTGAAGGGAACATCTCAGAGGAGAAGATTTACATGATGTTTAACAAGGCGGAGATAACTGTGGAACAGATCTGATTTCAGATCCAGAAAAGTAAGCTCTGGATTTCCTTTTGATCGACTTAGTTATTGTCAGATAATTGATTGACTGTTATGTCTTGTATATTAAAAAAAATTGAATAGCTTTTCTGGAAGTTTCTCCCCAATATAGCTGATGCAGAAGCTTTTATTTTACCATTAATTTAGCTGAAAGCCTAAATGTGTAACCCAGGCTTTTTGCTTCTGGCTTATCTAGACTTTTCTGTGAATATTTCTCTCCGTTAATAAATATTTCAGTTATTTTGACTAAGGGGCTAGTATATTGGGGTTGCTATGATTCAGAGTGCTCATGATAAAATCACTTTCAACTTCCTCGGAGGAAATCCTTCGGGGGCCACATGCGCGCACTGAAGCAGGTCTTTGAATGAGTGAGGGCGAGCGGGAAGTGGAGAGAGAGCGAGACGAGAGGAGGGGTTGTACCGGGAGGGAGGGGGTCACCTTTGTGCAAATATATCAACCAAGAAGAGGACTGCCACCAGCGTCAGATTTCTGTGTGTGTGCGTGAGCGAAGGGGAGAGGTCCGTGCAGCTTTGGGAGCTTTGAAAACAAGACAGACCTGCTGCTACTGCCGCTAAGCCACATTTCACTTTCTACCGCCGCAGCGCTCGGGACAAAAGTTGGGAACGCAGCCATGGAGGGGATAACATTCGGACGCGCATTTCTCTCGTGCACCTTGCTGGTCCTGGCACTACAAGGTAAGTTCATTCTTTGGAAACCACTACACATCGCCCTGGCAACGGCTCACTTGTATGTTAAGCGCTCTGTTCCTGATTTTGGGTAGTTTTTGATGCTTCGGCCAAGAGTTTTACCATTTCAGAAGTCCGCTACTTATTGTGGACCTGTTCCAACACGTCCAACCTCCAGCTGCTCCACGCACGCACTTTACTTTACCTTCCATGTAACCTGACGGGTTTCCTGGCAGCTAAAAAGAACCTGTTAATGTGCGAAATACTTCATACAACTGCTCACTGATGCAGCGTGAGAAACTTTTCTATTGTGCCGAGCGTTTACTTGATACGGTTGTTCAAAGGACGTGGAAGTCCCCTCTCACTCTTTCACCAGTCCACATCGAAAGGTGCACGCATAGAATAAACACAGCGTAGTCCTATCACCATTTACGCACCTGTTTAAGACTTAAAATAGCCAGTGTCCCGTATAATGTGCACCGTGCGCTCTTTGAAGCTGTTCCCTTGGGCTTTTATTTTCACATCTAGCCACCGCTGGAGCAGCAGCATATATATAACAAAAGGTGGTACTATTCTTCCTAATAAGACGACTTTCATTAACGCTCACACAGCCACAGTATCTGGAGTTTCTACAGCATTTGGCTCATCTGTGCTCAGCCATACTGTACATCAATCTATCTGTCTGTATGAGTGTGTCGGGTGATGGGGTGTGTGAGTGTGGTGTTGGTAATGGGGTGTTGGTGATGGGTTTTATGGGTGTGGTGTTTGGTAATGGGGTGTATGAGTGTGTTGATGGTGCTGGGGTGTGTGAGTGTGTTGATGGTGATGGGGTGTGTGAGTGTGGTGTTGGTGCTGGGGTGTGTGAGTAAGCTGATGGGGTGTGTGAGTGTGTTGATGGTGATGGGTTTGTGAGTGTGGTGTTGGTGATGGGGATTTGGTCATGTATTATGCTTATATACAGCTTAAATTGATTGTATTATAAATCACAGCTAATCTAGTTTTGTGATCACAGAGGTCCGGTCCTGTTAACTGTGCCCGTGTAGTCTGTGCGTTTGAAGCAGCTCTAAGCCTGAGGGCGGGGTTGGGTGCCGGGCAACACCCTCATCATGTATGCTCTATCTTCTCTGCATTTTGAATCACCACATCCTCCATCATTTCACTGGCTCGAGCCCCACTTCTGTTCATTGTAGCCATGACGCAGACGTCTGATGTCCGCCTTTATGGAGCTGTTTGAACAGGTGAACAATGATATGTAGTTGATAGATAAGGCGGACACCACACGTCGCTCAGTGCAGCTGTGGCAAAGGCCGGCATTCTCAACTTGTGAGTCAGGGCCTGGAAGTGGGCCGTGGGCGTGCTTTTAGAGGCCTGAGAAGTGGCAAAAATGGTTACAATTGGTTGTAATATGGTAAAGATGTATATTAGGTCTAATGGTGGGCGATATGTCGATAAAAGATCGAATCATGATATACAGTTATTACGATCGGCTAATCTGGGAAGATCGTTGAATCGTGATACAGTGCATTCATTTATACTCTGATCTTCACTGGCATTTTTAGTGAAACAATGCCACTGTTCATATTAATAATTAGTATTAATAAAGTATTATGATTCAAATCATGATGTATATTTTAACGATTTCACCAATCCCTCTTTAGGACACACTCTCTATGCAGAAAGTTGTATAGATTCTTCTGCTGAGATCCTTTATTGGTCTATTTGAAATCTAAGGGAAGTACATTTCTCTTTTCTCTTTGGGATTAAAAACCCTAGAGTTCTGAACTGGATTCTTCCCTCTCTTATTTGAGCCTAATAATAGCACATCTCAGCGGCATTCTCACAATAACTAGTCACATGCTTTCAACTTGCAGCTCTGTCAACATTGCCCTAAGTAGTACCAACGACTACATGTGTTAATGAGTTCCATCTTCTCATTTCACTGTATACTAGGCGGGTGTTGGGATGTACTGCACAGTAACACGCCCCAGCGGCCTGAGGAGCTTGGCATGCTTGTGCCCATAGCTGTCCACTGACCTCTTGACCCACTCACCCAGACATGAAGGTTAATGTTCTAATCAGGAGCGGAAGCCAACTGTAACTGTGGTTAAAGGGGGATAGGTGAGGGCTGCTCCCAGTAATTTGAAACTGTCAACAAATGAGTCATGGTAGAGGGGGTTATGTACAGTAGCTTTGGCCCTCTCACGGCCCAAAGTCATGCGTGTATAGGTCAATCGATCAATCAATCTTAAATGACCCATAGCAAATCAACGTGAAAGTGAATTATTATCTGTAATCTTGAAATATTTGCCCTGCAGTTCACTGGGCCTATCCCACCAGCTCAGGCTCACAGTTGCTGGGATAGCCTCCAGTCACTCAAACCCCAGACTCAGAGTAAGATAATGATCAAATGTTCATAGTGCCTGGAACAAGGAATGCATACACTTTACAACACTGGCAAAATATACAAGTAAATATATCCACCAAACTAGTTTTTTCCCCCTTTCATTTAAGCAGTTATTTACAAAATGTACATTTGATTATGTGTGGGTGTGTGTATGTGTGATACAAGATTCTAGTGATACAACTAGTTTATAATATGTGTGTAGGATTTTCTACTTATAAATACATCTTCTCCCATCTGCAACATCAACACCAAACCAACATGTAACAATGTATGGGTGTTTATCAAAAGCTAAATACGTGAAGATTAGTTGCTCCTAATGTCAACAATCAAAGTATTCAGAACAGACTGGAGAGAATGGTACTGACAAGCATTATCTGAGTTCAAGGTGTCTCATTGTCAGCCTCTTTGTCTACCTTCACAGCCACTTCCTCATTTTTAATTTCTGTTCCTCTCGGGCCGGCATCAAAAGTTGCCCCCTGTGGCTATGTGTAATTATTATGGTATTAGGCTCCGAAAACCCCTTTGCCAGTGCGAGATAAAAGTGTATGGGATTTTGAACTGTCTTGATGAACTGAGGCGATGCTAGCTTTACAGGTCACCACTTGAGTGAACAGACAGTAAAGTGAATGTATACTTTACATGCTGGCACAAGTCGAAGCTTCTACCTAAAAGATAGAACACGGTGGAAGCCTATGGGACAGCAGGGGACGGAGGGATGCCTGGGTCACCCTCTCTAATTTAGGCCTTTAGGGTAGTGGGCTGCGGACCCCTTTAGCTATAATTACTGATGGTGCTGATGCATTGCCCCAGGTTTGTTAACACACTAACATGGAATGATTGGAATTCTTTGGGACATGTTTTAGCCTGCTCTGTATGTATGTCATCTCTTCAGAATCTATGGAAAAATACCTCTTCATTTTCAACATTTTCTCAACAATCCACCCCTAACCACAAATCACAGTTAGTAAACCCCATATCAACAAGCTGCGACAATGAGGCTTCCATCTCACGATTGGCGGTTTGGAGGTGCCGAGCTGGAGAGTTTTCACAGCCAATGAGCATCCCTGTGGAGTGAGTTGGTTTTGCCTAAAGGGATCTCCAGAATCCAGTTAAATATTAGTTAACTAGTAAAAGCTTAGGCAATGGGCTGATTGAGAAACATCACTTCAATTATTATCACGTTTTTGATGACTTATGTGTCCAATATCCATCATGAATAAATAAAAGCTCTTAATATATTATAGTTTTTACATAATATCTGCAATCGACTGCTATATTGTGTCTCTACATTGATTTTGGTCATTGTCCACAGTACTATCTAATGTCTAATGTCCATCTAGTGGTACAATATGGTATATCAAGATTAAGATATTTAGAAAATGATTAGCTGCGTTGGCTCGGATCACAAAATTGCAGTGGCAAAAGTTGAGTGCTTTGCTTCATACAGAGATGGTAACTGCCTGTGTTGAGTTGGGAACTATGACGTGGGGGGGGGGCATTCATTATGAATAACTGTTATGTGTTTTAAATCATCAAAATCATCCTTGCTTTGATATGCAACTGTACCACTTACCTTAGCCGTGGTGCTATAGCAGCCTTCTAATAAGTGCATTAATAATCGCAGTTTGAAGTTACTTCCCAGCGTTGATATAGTTCTCAGCGGAGATGGCAAAGTTGATCCTTCGATCTTTTCATCCTCCCTGCTTTAAAACAGCTTAGCTCCGACTACAGCCGGTCTCTCACACCACATACATAAACAAAAGGTGTGTTTCTGTGGAATACTTTGTCTAAGTTCCCATCTCCAGTCCCTCTGTTTGCCAATACATTCAGTCTGCCTTCAGAGGACATTGCATGTGCACTTGTGCTTGCAAATTGTTTCCATTGTGTCAGTTAAGGCCCCTATATAGCATTATGTTAAGAATGCCTGCTGAGATGGAGGAGGAAGAGGGTTGTTTGCTTTTCCTCCCTTGAGTTGGTCCACAGTTGATTAATGGCCAATATTGGAGATAGTCATTATGCTCCAGTCATAAAGTGTACATGCAGTTAGTTTGACAACGCTTATATTTCATGAAGCCCTCTAACTGGATTTCTGTATGATCTCTACGGCGCATGTAAGTCATCACCAGACTTTTTCTCACTCTTCTCTGACTTTAGAGCATTTTGTTCAACCATAAACTGAAAAACTGGATGCAAAAGGTAACAATGAATTGCATTTTTTTTTTACAATTCCAGTGTGAATGTCTGAAGCGGTAAAAACAGGTCTACAGTGCAAATTAGCCTCATTTAAGAAGAGGTTAACTAGTGTGAATTCAAAGCTAGACGCTTTGCTTAAACATTGTTTTGGTGCACTGTTCCTCCAGAGTGTTGTCATTAGTGGGTGTTGTAAGGAGGGAAGGAAGCCCAGAGTAAAAAGGATGGACTCAGGAAGATCAAGGACTAGGATAAGAGATGATTACAGCTGACTATTGTGTTGTCTTGATGCATCCTAGTTGTTCTTGTCTCCAGAGAGGAAGGCTGGGCCGAGGGGTAATTTCGAATGCGGCCTTGAAATGAGGTTCTACTTCTCTGCATGTGCGTCCCTGTGTATACGAGGGCCGTTTATAGCGGTGGAAGCGAGGGGGTTGGAAAATTGAAAAATTCACAAATCGCTTTTACTAGATGAGGGTAAGTGCAGCCATTTTGCTGAGTTATAAAGATGCAGTAGGAAATGCCCGGGAACAGTCAGTTCAGTTCATTTGGTGATTGGGGCATAGCTCATGAGCTTAGAAGGGCTTCTGCATGCCTAGATTCCCCATCACCTAAGACTCTAGGGGTCTATCAGTCAGCCCTGCGACTAACTGGCCATTGCCCTGGGTGTACTCCGTCTTATGTTCACAGCTGCTGGGATAGGCTCTGCAACCCCTGACCAGAAAAGGTGAAATAATATGAATGAAGTGGGGTTTTATGCGCCCCAGTATCCTCAATCCTTTATGTCTTCTCCAGTTGGTTTGCTCAATCAGAAAGAAAGCAAAACAAAAGACACCGTGAGACAGGAGGGGCTAGATCAGGATAGAGGCAATTAGGAATGGGGAATCTCTGAGAAAAGCCTACATCTGTGGCCAAGGAGATTATATTCCTCACAGTTGAGAAGAAATCCTAACCCGTGCCCCCCAAACCCTAAGCCTTCCCCATCTGACTGCTGGCTGCCGGAGCGTCCTCTGGGAGCCGCACAAGCTGTTGCCTTACAGACATCAACAGTTGCCTCAGCAGCAGTTGTTGAATGCACTTCTTCCAAAAAGCCCAACACACACGCACACACTTGGGGTTTGGTTACCCTGTGTGTCGTCCGACTGGAGTGGTGTGGAGTGGGGACAGAGGTGGTCTCTTGCTTGCACTCCATGGAGAAAGTTTCATGTTTGACAGAATATAAGTATGTGTCAAAAGCTAAACAGCGAAAGGGACAGCATTAGAGCCAACTTAAATCATTTAGTTGAATTAAGACAATATACATGACAATATACATGACAATATATATGACAATATACATGGCAACAAAACCCACTGCAAGTCGTTGTCTTAACTGTTTGTAAACCTCACTTGATTCTGATATCAGTTCACATTGATTTTAAAGAATTAAGTTTATGTTTTATCAACATAGTACCTAAGCCAACTTGAATGACCAAACCACATCCATATCTATTTGATGGGGCCATAAAAATAGTTAAGGAAGCATTGATTTACTCACACATTACATGGGCTACTTAGCACATAACCACATTACATTTATCTTAGCCATGTGCATTATTTTAACATTGCCGTTTCACATTTTTTCAGCCGGTGAGATAGGGCAGACTGGTGCGATATAACTTCAGATCTAGCGTAACAACAGACAAAAACCTAATGACCCCATTTTAATTACATTTGCCAAATTGCTAATCTGCAAGTGCTACTGGTTTGCCATCGCTCACATAGCCTTTTTGCAACAGCTAATTAAAGCCACCCAATATACTCACAACACTTAAACGCTCTCCCCCACCATACGTAGAAAAGTGTGTGCATTTATGGGGTCAACTCCAAACAATGCACTTGATAATATGACAGCCCAGTCCTTGGACATTCCTTCCCTGTCTTATCAGTCTCACATCGTGATAAGAAGAGGAAAGAGGGTGACTTGAAGTTCACTAGGCTACAGAATCTATTTACATCAGCGCCGGTGAGCATATTTACACAACCCCGCGGCCACAAACCAATAGGGCCGTACCCACAGTCATTACTCTTTGGCTTTTCAAAACCATCTCACTGTGTCCAATCTCCCGTTGCATCTGTCAGAAGAACATTCCTGCGTCCTCCTGACTTTAATCTAGTTAATGGTTAAGCAGTGGTGGTTAACCTCTCCGGGGAGGCTGGTCACTGTTTGACAATGAGATCTTATTGCTTTAACAGGGCCACAGGGAGTTGAGAGTGGGAGCATTAATCCTGCACTGAAGAGAAGCAGCAGACCATCATGTATTTGAGCTTATAGTCATGCAGGTGGGGAGAGCTATTTCTGCATGTAGCTTACTCCTGGATTTTGATGGATAATTCAGGACAATTCATTAATTAATTATCTTTTGTTGTGGTTCAGAGGTTTTATCACATATGATTGCAGGATACGGGCCAGTTATTCTAATTCAAGTTATTGTGGATGTAAAGGCTTTTGGCTTAATAGATTGAGCATTTACCCCTGAACTAGTTGATACATATATTATTGAAATACAGGACCGATGCTATAGCAGACTTTGCACCTCATTTTATGCTTCAACTTTGCAAGCAATTTATTTTATCAAGTCATGTGTATTGTTAGCATTTTTTTGAATTAGCTTCTATACCACACCAGATGAATGTGGCATTAGCCTGGGTTTAGCACTTTGAAGAGTACCTCTATCTTGTCCAGGGTTAATCTAGCAGCTACAGTCTCGTATGCTGGGTGTATGACTTCATGTCTGTGGGAAAAGGGGGCTGTACGTGTCACCAGAGCACTATAGGGAAGGGGTGGCATCACAGGAAGAAACTGCAGTTTAATGTTTCAGGATTTTCTGAACCAGGTAACTGCCCCGGGCACCTAGCTGGCCTTTGTTTTATTGAGGTTTCACTTACAAGAGCTCCTGTGAAATAACAATCACCGCACTACAGTTCCACTCTGAGCCTGAGCTAACTTGACGATGAAAGTTTACAGTGATACAGTTACTGGGCTTAAACCGGTAATGTTCACTGTCTGCAAGTCAATTATATTTAGGTTGTCCCCCCCCCTGGTATATATGGTGAGCAACTTTAGGCCCTAACTGTGCATTTTAACTTCTCTTTTCAGTATTTTTAGCCAGTATTATAAAGAAAAACCCTAGCCTAGACCTAGAAACTAAGGTTTATTCTGTTAATTCTTTACATAGGTTAAAAAATAGTGGGACTTATGTGCCAGTTTTCTTCTGGAATTCTATAGCTGATAAAGGATGCACCGACGATACATTTGAAATATACTCTGCAATCAGAATCAGTCAGCAAAAGATTATGCCGGCCAAATGTTGGGATGAAAATATTTGGAATTATTGCCTGTGCGGAAAGAGCCGATGGTGGGGAGTTACCGAGCCCCGGTGATTCTCTGATAAAGTGGTTCGTCTTAATACCTTGTGCAAGAGTAGTTATGAAGTTGCATGAGTTTAGCTCTGCAGTGGTAGAAAGCTTGTTTTTGTCGATTCCCTTGTGTTGGGACCATATTCCGGTAATGGCAAAGGCAGGGACTCAGATTTCATAGCTTCATTTTGAGTCAGACTAACTGGAAAAATGTCCAGGCCTGCTCCAATATGAATATTTAATCTTAAATCAATACAGTTCTATTGGGTTATTACTCCATAAGGCTAAATGATTCTCAATTACATGTCTTTTCAGTTTGCCAAACAGTGGCCATGATAGATAGTTACTGTGGGATAATGCTTGACTTACAGAGTGGGCTAACTGATTTAGCCGCTTGTTATTCGGGACTAATGTAATTAGGGCCCCACTGTTGTGTCTAAAGAGCGTCTTGGATTCTGCTCTTGTGGGCATCTAGAGACTATAATACTAGATGTAGTTAATGATTATTGGTTCTTGATGGCCATCTGGTATAAATTGACTTTACGGTGAAATATGGCAAGAACGTTAGCTTGTCACACCTGAGAGTCAACCAAATACTGGACTAAATTCAAAGAGGCTGTGTCATTAAGGGCATCGGGCAAAAAAATAAACCAATTCGTATTCACTAGGCATTATTTTTGTGATGCAACCTACTACATTTATCCAGGCTTGGGTCCAGCACAACATTATTTTGTCAATCCTTGTGGCTTTATTTGTAATATCAACATTATTACATATTTCTGATCAATCTTATACCAGTTTGCTGTATGGACTAAACAGTGTCCCCAAGTATTATTAGCAAAGGAACATGGGTCTAGAGCAGGACAATTGGACAGCCCCCACTCACTTTGAGATTAGCCTATTTAGACAATAATATAAGATGATCCTACTCTTGATGTCAATTAGCAGCTCCACTTGGTTGCTAAAAGGGTTGGCTGGGGTAATGGCGGGGCCAGAGAGGACACATGTTCAATAATATGACCTGACAAGGGAGGATGGGCAGAAGAGATGAGGATGAGGGGAGGACAGGGGGGAGGATGGGAGGATGGGGGGGAGGACGGGGGAGGACGGACGGATTAGGGGGCCGTATGCTGCTTCTTATTATTATCTGTTTTTTGAATTATGACTTGAAATCAATACCTCATCACGGCAATATCTTTTACCAATTTCATTCCAATATGGCAGGTTAATCAAAATAATCAAAATGTATGTCCCCAGTGTGTCTGCCACAGCTCGTTTTATTTTGTAACAGAGTTATGGGAGAGAAATAACAATTTAGTAAATCAGAAAAACAGACACAAATTGTATAATGAAATCTAACGTTACGCCAGTGAGTTTAAAGAGAGCTCAAATAAGAGGTTTTCTAGAAAGCTCTGTTTATTTGTGACTTTGTTTTGTTTGTTCACAGGACCAATAATATCTAGTGCTTAGCATGGTCTGGCTTTATTTTTTTATTTGACAGGACATTAGACAGACAGGAAATCAGGGAGAATAGTGCGGAGTGACATTTGGTAAACTGTTATGAGCCGGATTCAAACTCACAA
Organism: Philypnodon grandiceps; assembly: GCA_036025635.1. Lineage (NCBI taxonomy): Eukaryota > Metazoa > Chordata > Actinopteri > Gobiiformes > Eleotridae > Philypnodon > Philypnodon grandiceps. Next base: position 10,365 of record JAVQKD010113110.1, read on the forward strand.
CACCGGAGCGAGCACTGTAGGCTCTGAATATGGGCCAAAAGCTCTACCAACTGGGCTACAACACGGCCCTGGTCTGCCTTCAGTTACTAGCAGGACATGACATAAACACTAGCCAACTGGCCAAACGCTGGTAGATTTTCATTTTGGCCTGTTAAATGTTACTATAACTATTCATTATTATTAACTATTGCCATGTTAGGCTAGTGATTCTGTTTTTGTAGTCAGAAGGGGAAAATGCACAGAAAACAAAATACTAAAATGTGCATGCGACTTATGATAATTATGCAATTAAATTATGTAAAACCATGAATTGGTTTTAAAATTCAAGCCCTGGATACTAGTTCTTTACCTCATTCTAAAGGATACCAAATAGCT
>JAVQKD010113851.1:0-10364 GCA_036025635.1 Philypnodon grandiceps
AGTAGTTTCAAACAGAACAGAAAGTAGAAGTGAAACCCATTTTGATCTTGTCTTTAAAGGTATTACTTTCCATATATGCCATAGTACACTGAATGAAATGATCCATCTTTAAAATGGGGTTAAAATATCTGCTATTGGGCACGATCATCTTTTATATACAGTACATCATTATAAATAATCTTATATAATCTTATAATATGGTAAAAAAAATATATATTTTATCTCTAGAGCTAGAAAATAACAATATAATAAATCCAGTTTATCAATGTGACTGACATCCTCTGCGTGTGTTGAGTGCTCAATTCTAAAAAGACAAGTCATTTTTGTGTTGGGCTGTGATCACATGAGGGTTAGCAGCAGATGGTTTATGTGTAGAACAGCTGTTAGAAGCTGCCTCTGAGTGAACAATATCATTTTGTCATGACCACATCTGAACCACCCAGCGAGGAGCACACTTGCTTACAGTACGAGTAGTCGCACAGGGACAGTACATGATGAATTAACAATATAGCTATTTTTTGGGAAAATTTTATAAATGTAAATTTGCAATTCTACAAAAACGGATTTACGCATTCTCCACAGACCACTTTAAAAGGATTTTCAATAGAGCTCTTTCTACACATCCTGGTGGGCCACAAAGTATATTTCTGGAGATGTCATAAATGAACAACAACAGTGTAGTGTTGCAGTGCGTTATAAGCAGAGTGCACAGAAATGAAAAGCCCTGTGTACTGAATCCCACTTCTTCATATGTTGTGCATATGCTTGAATTAATGTTTATTAGCCTTCTAAACACATCAGCTATTTGGACTGAATTCAATTTGGACAATGTAAAACCAATCTGACTTTGAGAAATACTGCCCCAAGAACAGAAGCCTGAATCTTCAGACATTCTTTATGAAAAAACAATGCTATGAAGGGCTTTCATTGTCAAAATAAGTAATGTATGCATTCTCAGCAAATTGAGTTTGTTTGAGGGACTTACCGGTGCATAAGACTGGATTATATGGCTCTGAATCTCGTCCATTGTGTCAGTGCCATAGGAAACTGTTCCCAGATGAAGCCTCTTGAAAACCATTTCATTTTGTGTCAAAGTTCCTGAAGTCAAGAAGACATCAACATTTATTTCAGTAGTTAGATTACTACCCTTTTGACTAAAAAAGTTTTTATTTATTTTATTTTATTTTTATTTGATAGAGACAAGTATATACATTTTACATGTCATATACTACAGCACTTGTAGCCGTGGCTAATTTGCAGTTATTTTTAATCATTGTTCAAGATACAACTGAACCAACCAACAGACAAAACAGATTTTCCTCCGCTGCGCAATGCATTAAGGGATCTGATCAACATTGTCAGTGCCTTCTTGCTGACCTAGACTCATTACCAATATGGACTGCATGTTCTCTCTTTTTCACTGTCCAGCAGCAGCACAGCAGCATACAACAACAAGGTGTTCAGAGTAAGGCTCAAAAATAGGACAATGTTTTTATTTACTGGCTCTGTGTGTGCTGATGGAGCGTGAAGCTGATTAGAGGGGTCTTAACTTTCAAAACATTAGACTATACTGGGTTAACCAAATCTAATGCATTGATTGTTTATTCTGGGTTCCATGTGCTTTGCCTCTCAACTCAGATAAATAGTCCTCACAGCTAATCTATAAGCACCTTGATCAGCAGGAAAGACGGAGGACGGTGTTAGGACCACCTCAGGAGTTCATCACTAACAACACACTGCCCAGCATTAGCAAACAGAAGCTATTTGTTTTCAGGCAACCAGGCAAATGAGATACGTCAATGTGGGCTAAAATTAGCATTAGCTTTAGCAGCAGAAGGTTCTGCATGCAGCTCTAGTCATTTATCTATTATAGCTAAATGATTCTGCTTCTATGCTATTTTGTAATAGGAGCCAGACTTGTCTCTCCCAGACACTTCCTTCTTCAGCTCTTTCAGAAGGTATTTGCCCAAAACAACGTGCAGTATCCAGTCATCTATAAGGGCCAAAGAATGTTGTCTCTACTGTAAATTCTAATGTACAATCTCCTTTCTGCTTCAATATTCCTATATACAGTATATATTCTACATTTTAGCTTTTGAATTCAGCAGAGTTTCATATTATTACCCGTTTTGTCAGTCAGGAGGTAGACCAGTCGCCCAAGCTCCTCTGGGATGGTGCTGGTCCTCACGACTGTACCAGGGATATTCTCATCTTTCATAATCATCCACCCATACGCTGACTTCCCCATGTCCAGGTTTACACGTAAACTACTCACAGAAAATACAATAGTTTGAAAAAAACCCACAAAATATGCCTATTGTGAATCTATTGTCAATAACATTTACTGTAAGACTTAGATGTACCTTATAGGAATGATGTAAGAGAATAACACTATGAATCTGAAAAGGTTTCTGAACCAGGGCCCAACAAAGCCCTGTAGAGCTATCATGACGACAGACAGGACGACCTGAGCCAGGAACAGGGCTTTGGTGAGACGGTTCAACTCCAGGTCCAGCAGGCCTACCTGTCAGCAAATAAATAAAGAAAGAAAATGATTAGGTGTATTTCACATCATCCTACATTGTACATGATAACGTCAATAACATGTGACCTTCAATAAGCTCATTATGCAGTCTCTCATTCAAATCCAGTTTAACAGTTTATCTCAAATCAGCAAAGACAAAAGTTGCAGAAATGTGCTTAAAATTTCTAGTCTTGTCTCATCAATTCAAAATACAAAAACAACCACCATGCTCTATGTTTGCACCAAATCATGTATAAAGCTTGTAATAAATCAAACAGTTTGTGTCACATCTGCTCCCAAACAGACAGAGAAAACAAACCCAATGAAATTATCCCTCACTGCTGCACTCTTTTATTATGCAAACCATGAATATGACAGAAGTTTATTGGAGCAACTCTTTTGTGCAAAAACACAAACAGCATTACTTTCTCCTTGAATGCACCAGGAGGTCAGGGGGCTCAAAAATAGAGTTCCCATATTGAGATGCCTCTCGAGTAAGAATCGAACAAAAAAAGGGTCAGAGTTGTCTTTTATTTTTCGAGTGTATCTTCCAGCCAATGGAGCATGTGGGAAAAAGATGTCAAATAAAGAAGTGGCCCTTCCCCTTCTCTGGCAGAGCTGTACACAGAGGCCTTTCATGTGACGCACCACGCTTACAAAAACAGCACAACATAACATAGCTCCTCTCCCAAATAAAGGATCTCGTCTCAAAAGGAAGGGAGGGAGGAGGGGTGTAGACCGTGTATAAAAAGGCAGAAGCATTCCTCTAGTGCCTAAACCCCCAACAAGTCCATTCCCAAGAGAGTAAACCGGTGCTCTGTGTTGATTTATCAGCTAATCATTGTAGCAACAATAAGTTTTAAACAATAAAACAGTTGTTTATTTTAAAATATTAAAACACAGAACTATACTAGAGATGAGCAAAAGCCACACTCATGGTCCCCCTAACCCTATTTTTCATCTTAAAATAATCCCACCACAATACAGTTTATCTTTGGGTAGGCACCTATACATCTCTTACTTCTGCCAACTCCTTTTGAGGTTTGTCGATTATTTTGTATAAACACAGAAAAAACTAAATAAACTAAAAAGTGAATCTAAAATCTTAATAACATAATCAGACCTAAACTACTAATAATTAATCCTTGCCCACATAGACTAACTATGTGGGAAACTGAACTAATGTTAAATAGGTCCCCATCAACATAGAGGGAGTGACAGGGAGGGTATGTGCCCGCCCCAGTGCCTCACTACACGGTTCATGGTTGAGCTATTGAGAAAAATAGGGGGTCTGGGTGGATTAAAATGAAGAAAAATTAAGACCGAGAGCACAGTGCATGCCTCAAAAAGCAAAGGATCCCCTTCAGAGCAGACAATAGCCAGTTTTTCCAAGCTTTTGCCAGGGATCAGATGAAGACATTATTCATTCAGTCAAGATTGGAAAAAGGACTCAATTACCTTAAGCTAAAGATGCTATCAATGAATACAAGTGCATATTTTAGTCCATTCATCGCAGGGCCATTAAAAGTGAAAGGAATGATTGGGTCCGTCTGTCTTGTATTTTTGTGTGAGAGCTGAATGCATGAATATTCAAGTCTGTAAGTACTTGTTTATTGACTCAAGGTAGGAAAATTAAGTCAAATTGATTTAGTTGGTCTGGGTAAAAAAACTTCAGTTTCAAGGAAGAATGAAGTATTGGATTGTGGATATATCCAAATAAAGTAAATAAAACAAAGAGTGTCTTTTCAATCAATCAATCAAACTTTATTTGTATAGCAGTATTAAAAGCTAAGCTAAATAAATGAGTCTTAAGCTTAGACTTAAAAAGTGCAAAGTCATTGATAGAGTGTAATTCAGGAGGTAAATTATTCCACAGTTTAGGCCAGCCATAGCAAAGGCGCGACCACCCCATGACCCAACCCACCAAAACTATGTCTGGTTCTGTTCTATAATAGTGTATAAAAGTGGGTACTGTCATATTTATTATTTAGTGTATTTTTCTTGACTAAATATTGTGCCTTTGTATTGGCCAATAGCGTTTGAGTTGAAGAAAACTCAAACACAATTGATTGATTGATCTGTCAATCAAATGCCGGCCAGCTGCTTCAGTAAAGCTGCGCCGGTAAATACAGCACACGAGAGACAGTTTTATCTAGGACCTGCTTTTCGAAGATGGAGGACCTTTGCATTTTACAGGGTTTCAAAGCTGAAGCATGGACGTGTATTAGCAATCCTGGCTCGCATTAGTATGACTAATTAATATGATATAGACATAATTTTAGTTACTGATACATCAATCCCACAACTCTGACTCCTATTAAAAGTAAATAAAGAGGCGTGACTTCAAGGTACATAGCAGAAGCGAGGGCAGGACACTAGAGGTGTAAAAATCCTTTCTCTGACTGATAGGGAAGTACTATTTCTACTTAAGCTGATCTGGATTCGGAAAAAGTATATATATAATTTTAAGCATATGTACCCGCCCTAAGAGAAAATAAAGTCAAAAGATGCATTCACTGGGCACTTTAGGTAGACCTACCAAATAAAGTGGTACCCAGTGTGGTCTTTATAGAATCAATAGAAAGCATTTCTGGTAGTGCACATTTAAGATGTGATGTCAAATTGTGCTGATCCCAGTAAACAACAACTCAAACCATTTAAAGGCAGAGATGGAAGTATTGAGTTGTGAATATGTTCAATTTAAAAAGTCTGTATCAGGAATGGTCTTTTGTCAAATGACATTGTTCTCTTGAGTCGGACAGAGGTGTTTCAGATCGTTTCCAAACAAAGAGTGCATCTATGTCCGTCCTGTCAAATTGATCAGCACTTGCCATTGTCCGGGCCAGTGTCACAACAGATTATATGAGGCCAAAACGTCGGGCGACTTTAGCTGCACTGTATCGACTTTCCACCAGTCTCCATATTGGCACTTCTGACATCATCTCCTTGAAATATTGAATTCCTCTCAGCTGTCGAGCTTACACAAAACACTGGCTTGAGCTTTTCGACCAGCCACATCAGCTTTTTAATAAAAGACACCAGTGTCAAAAACACGCAAAACACCAGACAAACACCAGACAATTGTAGTTCATAAGTGTGAAGAGTCATCATAGCAGACATGAACAAACTAAAATAATGTTGAAGTCTGACTTTAGCCTTTGACCCGGGTTTAATAGTTCAATATGTTAGGCAGAAATCTAAGAAATATGAATTAATCTCTTCGATCTTGGGACAAAAACACTCAATGCGGATTCTGCAGGATTAACTTTTGGCGGAAAATGTCATTTAAATCCTTGGTTAGTTAATTTCCCTTTTGGTTAATTAGGAACGAGCACTGACCTTTTGCATTGACAGGTCTAACTTTATCTAGAAAGTCAAGGTTAAAAAAAACACCTCATGGTAGTGATTGATTAGTGATAAGAGGCAGGGGACAAAAGAAGTGAACAGTCTTTTGAGACGTTTAAGATACTATGGCACTAATATATGTAGTAATTTAATGTTTATTCATTTTATTGTTTTACCTAAATATTAATACCAAATAATATTATATACCAAAAATGATTAATACCACATTGTTTAGGGTTCAGTTTCACATTTCTACAGCAAACAAAGGATCCAACTGAATTTAAGCTTATTAAGGTAAAGGCTCCATAGTGTGATTTTTGTATTCAACATCAGAACCCTCCTCTCTGCAGTAAACCACAAACGTATTCACCTTGTTTTTGGCGTAGGACGTGTTGAGTACACTCCTGGTCTCTTTGCCCGTGTAGATCACCACCCCGATGACGGTGCCTGCCAAACAAGAGACAAGAAAAGTAATGCAGCTCATTAAGTGCCCCCCACCTCTGCCGCCCCAGCCCACATAAACAAACGCACACTAATCTTGGTCAAGTAAGATGAACTGCACCAGAGGAAGACAATAAGGTTCAGCACAAAGACAGGTTTAATACGTTTAGACTCTCAACAAACCACAGTAAGCTTATAAAACCCGGTCAATATGCTGCCATCTTTATTTCCCCAATTCATTACAGTGGCCTTATTACAAAGGATTAGCCAGTCATTAATATTAAATGAGTCTTAATAGGAAGAGCAAATGTCCTAATAAAGAAAAAAAACATTATGCATTTGATTTCTTAGCACACAAAGCTCCTTTCATTAATCATTCATGGCAGCCACAGTTGCCCTGAGGCAGACTGACAGAGATGTGGTAGCCATATCCCACCTACGGGCTCACCTAACACTATTAAAACAACACAACAATCACATTCAAACATTAGGAAAGTGGATAAATTGTCTTGACCAAGGGCAGTATCAACAGGCTGGGGATCAAACCGCCAACCTTCGGGTTACTGTGCAACCTGCCACCCTACCACCAACAGTGGAAGATATAGAAATTGATAAATTGTTCTGCTCGAAGTTTCAGAAATATGGAACAAAGTGAAAAATGGCCTGGATCTCAGCATGTTGACAAGGGGTTAGTTTGAATATAGGAACGACTAATTCTTTTTCACAGCTGGAGCAGGGCCTATAACAGAGCCAAAAGTAGGGGCCGGGACAGTCCAAAAGCCCCAGATGCCTACAGAGCAATGACATTCCTGAAGAAAAGATGATGTAACTGCTTTGAGGCTTAAGCTTTTTGTGAGTGTTTGTTCTTGTGATCAAGGTCAGGGCAAAGATGAGGGCGCACCGCAGATCAATGCTGCGGCTGCTGCCCCAAGCGTCACAGACACTCTCAACTGTCAAAACGGTTTCTGTGGGCACTCGCCAACTAGCACCCAGGATTACGTCATTGTGGTTTAACTGGAGTTATTCAAGACACATCAAACAATGAAATAAGATGTATTTATTTTTTCACATTTTTGGATTGCAGGTTGAAGGTGATGCAAAATTTCTTTCTATCCATGTTCGATCTTTTTCCATTCTTAATTTGGTACTGATTTTTACACCAGATTCTTACCCAACCTACTGCAGCAAGGGGTCACACTTAAACAATACAAGTATGGACTCTACAGTACATTCATTGAAACAATAACCGGGAAATCGTGCATATACATACAGTAATATATTGAAAAATGACATTTACAAACCTGATGCTACAACAGTGCTGGCCCACAGTGTGTTTTCAATACTCAGGCTTTCATGAAGCTGAGGGTCAGTGTCCTCCTGGAGAAGAAAAAAAAGTTTAAGTGGAGACGTTGCTGTAAAAGATTCCTCACTTTTAAAGCTCTGCTGTTATTACACTGTGCAATAAGGTTTTATCAGAACATATGGTGAAAATGACATGTTTTGAAGAAGAAGATTGCAAGTTACACCTAGTGAGGAGCTAAGCCTTAAACAACAGCTTATTATAGGGCTTGTATTGAATTATATGGGAAGAAACATGTTTGGTGTGTGTGCACTATGCTTATAATGGATCATAAAACTCAGCCTTTGACCCACTTTTTCATCAACAATGTTAAAAATACCAATTGATTTGAGACTTAACATATTATTTATACATATTATTTTAACATTTATATACATTTACAACATGTATATGTCTGGGAGGAATTTAGGATTAAATGGGACAACAATTACCACGAGATTGAAAATTATGATTCAACTTTTATTGACCTGTTTTTATTGACATAACAAAGCAGGGGTGCACTAAGCAATGTCGTGGTATCGCTAAACTTTAACCAAATGAGTTTTTGAACTGGGCACGAATCTAGCATTAAACATTTAATGAAACAATGTACTGTATTTGGAATAATTCACATGCAGCACTTTATACAAATGGACTTTGGAAGGTACACATGACTGGACTTGATAGTGAAAGGTGATCATTTTATTGTGATATTGTATTGTCAATGTTGGTATGTTACATTTAAGTAAAAGTCTTTGTAAATCTACACTACATTGTCAGTAAATAACTGAAATGCCCAGAGAATGATAGGACAATGGCATCTCTCTCTTGTACCATTAATTACCACAAGCACCTGCCGCGGTTGTGCCGACTGTAGCAATACAGTAGCTCTTTTATCAATAGCTTCACTAGATTTGGCATGGTGATAGAGGCTCCTTTAAAAACAGTATGGAGAGTGCATAGATGAGATTTCAGAGATAAATCAGTCTCTGGGGGGCCTCTAGTTTCACCCTCCCCTTCTTTACTCTCTCCCTTAAATAAAGACAAACAGTAAAAACGGCTTGAGTCAGGAGTGCACAGGCAAAAGGCTCTAGTTTCGTCTCAAATTGCTCGACTGATATGATAATTATGATACCTAAGCACCCACATCCTGTCAATCCACTCAAACGCCCAGAGAGGTGCATGAAAAATAAATGGCAGGTTGGAAGATGCTTGACCGCTCTGACTTTGTCGTCATAAGCTGGTTTTCATAACTGCGCTAACACTATATCCGGGAGAAAAAAAGCCTCATAAATAGGTAAGTTCATTTGGATCTGTGGGAACCCATTTTTTTCCCATCCTATTCGGACTAAAAGCACACGCTATGTAAAAAGAGGAAGGCCGCGGAGGATGAATGAGTAGAGGAAGTGCTCGTTCACTAAGCCTGGTGTGTGGCCAAGAGTGAAGGCGGACCACAATGGCCACCTTTGTGCCGCGGCTCCGCTCGCTGTGGGGGCTGCGCTAATCTGCTATTAATAAAAAAAGAGGGAAAAAAATCGCCGAGCAACAAGTGAGCCGGGATGGCCGTGTGATGTAAGGCTGGAGATAACTATAGACACACAAGACGCCATTGTGGGTCGCTTGTCAACACACCGCCGTGATACACATCGGTCGTGTCAGCCCGGTTTGTATAGAGGAGGAATCTGCATGTGTGTGATTTGTCTTTGAGGCCGTTAATATGTCAGCGAGAGACTGTACTGTACCCGGGTGAAGTTCCCCTCGAAACTGTGAATGTCCAGCTGAGGCTGCTGGGCGTAGACGAAAGCTTTGATGGAGAAAAGGTCCTGAAAGAAAAAAAATAATAATAATTCAGGGATGTCATATCAAATACTTGTAACATGTACCAACTAAAGTAATTAATATCAATAGGAGTGTCTAGACCTAAAGGTGGTGGGTTATTGTGTATAGTGTGTTTAATATAAATTATAATACATATATGAATAACACACTATCACCAATTCAATATCTGAGAACTGCCTGGAACAAACACATGCCACCTATACTTTTCTAGAAACCCAATATGAAAACCACAGCTCTGTCTCTAGTTCCCTTCATTTTTAATTGATCTAATCACATACAGTGGCAACAAAACACTTGAAGAGCACTTGACTGAATGCGCTTGTTTAAGTTTGCAGTAGTCACTGGAGCAGCCATTACATCAAGTCATTACATTGACTCAAATGTGTCAAATATATTCTACAGTTACAAGGACCTAACATCAGGTCGCAGTTATTAGGCTAATAGAAGAGGAAAAAGAAGAGCAGCACAGAATACCCCAACTGCAGGAAGTCTCTGAGTGCAGCCAACAGCCACTTTCAGTTTCCAGTCTGTTTCTCCATCCAGCTGATCTGTCCTGATGAAACATGCACCTGCAAAAATACAGAAGATCAAAAAATAATTGCATATATAATAATTGAAGACATATGACCAAACACACAATTTAAATAAATAAAGATAGCCACAAAAAGACAGAAACTTGTTTATAATAAAGTTTCAATAAACATCTTGATAGAAGGTGAACCATGCCATAATTCTAACAGTATACTGGTCACTTCATATGTATGCTAGGACCCTCTACAAAGATCTAGAACCTAGAAGATGCTCTAGATTGTAACCATTTCTTCCCTGGCTCAATGCCGAGGTTTCCAAAAAAATATATCTGGCTACCAAATATTG
>JAVQKD010114080.1:0-10184 GCA_036025635.1 Philypnodon grandiceps
TGATTAAGGTGCCCGTTGGTGACAGTTGTAGCAGACGTATATGGGGCAGGCGTATGGGGCAGACGTATTGGTGCAGACGTATTGGGGCAGATGTATGGGGCTGTTTCGCCGATATACACTTTGCTGTCGGGGACGACAGCACAGGCCTAGTTGTTATGCAGTGAAATGGACAGATTATTTACCTTGGTACAGCCGCACAGTCAGCTTTTTGTTGTATCTTTCTGTCTGCTTTTGCTTTGTAATAAAATGTGAAGTGTTGTTGTGACAGGTCCTCAATTCTCAAACTCAGTGTCTTTCAATGAGGACAAAAGAAAACAATTCTCTTTAGGAGTGAAGTGACCCAATAGTGTCAGATTTTAGCCAGTTCTGAGTTATGTCCCACATATAGACAAATAAACAATATTGATTATGTATGATGCCGCAGCGGTGGCGCAGAGGGTAGGTGCTCACCCTTCAACCAGAGGGTCGGTGGTTTCGAGTCCCCGCCCAAGCACACGCTGTTAGGCCCTTCCGTGGACCCACCACCCGCGGGAGGTACCATACTGGTGCAATGTGTGTGTGTGGGTTTTAATTTGTGTAGGTAAAATGGCTAACTAACCACTTGTTCAATTTGGGCAGCATTAGTAACTCCGTGGATTCCTGAAGACACATGATCAGTCAGTGTCTAAAAGTAGGAACCAAAAAAGTTAATGTAAATATTCAGGAAACATTTAGCTTATCTCAACAGAAAATTAACCAATATGGTATGATTATTTTTTTACTACATGTTGCTATCCTTACCCTGGGTAGCCTGAGAGAAGCAGCTCCTCTCAGACGCTGTCCCACTGGAGTAAAACCACCTAAAATGAGAGAAATTTTGAGAAAAAAAAAGTCTTAAAAAGCCAAACAAAAACTGCTATAACACTTACGAACACAAGTAAAAATAACAAGAGGTCCGTCTCGTTCCTTTTGCACTGTATACATGTTTCAGACCGATTACTGTATCAGCCACAATGTACTTAGCTAGTGTGTGCAGTACTAATACACAGAAATATTTGACCTCTGATGAGGGAGCGCTAAGCACCTTAAGACAAAGAAAACCCATGTGATTAACCATTGAAGCTACTCACGGCTCTGTGCGCTGAGGGCGGCCTGCGGGATAAGCTGCTCGGCCAAAGACCCAGAGATCTGCAGTTTAGAGTGAGGGGACAGGAGAGACGGGGCCGGCAACGAGGCTTGTGATCCGGTCTAAGAAAAATGTATTGGTGAACTTCTTACATAAAGGTGCGGAGGAGAACTAGATGAAAATATTGTTGGTTGCTGCCCCCTAGTGTAATACCCCAAATCCTCACCATGATTTTTAATTGTAACGCTGACAGTTGCCAAACATTTCTTTCAGATGAAGAACTATATACAATATGGAGGAGAATGATCTATGTAAAATCAAACAGTGGTTCTCAAACTATGGTAGGGGGACGACTGGTATGCACTTGGTCTCTTTCTAGGGATACTGACCTGATTTAGACCTTATTAAATCTTGGTAAATTCTTTACCTTGTTTGGACTAGGCTTGGACCCAGTTTAGACCTAATTAAGTTCTAGTTAAATCATGGATTAGGTGTGGCTAAGTGATAATTTATTCATTGTTGTATCTGTTCAATTTCAGCTTCACCACACAACTGTTCTCACTTACCATGTCTAATGCCAAACTCCGTCCTGTGTAAGAAAGACCTCTTCTGTCTACAAAACCCCCACAAAGATCATGATATTAATTCGAAAACAGTGTCACAAACCAAAGACTGATATATCTTTTAACAAAAATAATTACCTTGATCGAAAAGTAATCCAGATGTTGAAGTCCTCTGATGTGGTTCCTTGGTAAAAAAAACAAAAAACAAACATTAAAATAATTTTTAAAAAATACAATTTATTTAAGTGTATATTATATATATATTTATATTTATATTTATATTTAGGAAAGTTACAAGCACAGAGTCCAGTTGGTCCTTGACAGTCTGCATCCTCAGGGCGAGTCTCGTGGCCTGTGTGAATTGATCCATGGCCGAAGAAGAGACAGACGTGTCCTGTAGAAGCGTCGAGTCCGGGGTGTTTCTGACTGTCCTGGCGTCCACTGAAGTGGTTTGGCTCATTCCTTTAATATTATGAATCTCCAGCTGAGAAACTAGCAGAAAACAAATAAATGAGTAAATTTTCGTTCAACCACAGAGAATGATTGAAAATATATTAAGTTTAAGTTTCACCCCAAGCATTTAAAGTGCCCTTTCTGTCTCAAAGATGATGCCTAAACTAGTGGCTTCTAGTTGTATATGCTCTCAATAAATATAATATAAACATGTAAGCCTACTAAAGCTATTATAAACATGGTGTAAAGCTGTGTTAATAACTATAAGTCCAAATTTTTTAACCATCCAAATCTACTTAGAGCTTGAGGTGGGGTACTATTCAGGCTCTAAATACTTCCAGAGATGATCTTTCTAATTGCACAAACCTTTACGGTCGTACATGTACACATGGATGGGCTGGCTCTGACCGAAGGCACAGAAGGCGACCATGTTTTCATGAGGGTGAAAGGTGATGCCGTGGAGAGCTGTAGGGTAGCAGAGCTCGGAGTACACTGCCACCTGGTCACCTGAGACAGAAGACAATTTAAGAAATATTGTATAGGTCAAATTTACTATTAAAAAAAATGACATGTCCCTTACCAGTGTCAGCATTCCAGACATAGGCCATCCCGTCCTCGCTCCCAGAGAAGATGAAGTTACCACACGGAGTGAACGTGCTATAGATCCTCTCTTTGTAGTTTGTGGCACCGGTGTACTTTTTCACAGCCAGACTAAGAGACGAAAATATCACATAATACCACTTTTAGAGAAGACATTGTGTTGAGATTTACTAGACCTATTTATTGAAAGATTATCTATGGAGGAAAAGAAATCCATGTCTGGTTTTGTGACCTATTTATATGGTCTACTTTTGTCTTGTATTGCATATTAATATTGTATGTTGATTTTCTTTTTCTATTTTTTAATTTTCAAACGTGTACAATCTTCAAAAAATGTATTTATGGTAATTTCATAGTTACATTCTCAAATCCATCATTCTCAGAACACTGTCTTTGGCGTGGATCAGCAAGCACCGGCCGTTTGGATGGAGCTGCAGCATGTTGATGGGAACTCCTCTGAGATCTGTCTCTTCAATTTTCTGTTAAGTTAGTTTTAACATTACTATATTCAAATATGGTGGACAAATATTTAAATCACTTTATCCTATATGATACAAAAGCTTTACCCGTTCTATGCACCAGCGTTGACACGGCTGACGGTGATAGCCTTCATTCACCCAACTTTGCCAAACAATAATGGAGCCAGTGTTGTCGGCAGAAAACATTCTTGATCCTGTTTTGAGAAAGCAGACCACACAATTTAACTGTGAGATACTTTTTCTTTCCGCTGTATATGGATAATATGGCAAAATACCTTCAGAGTCAAAACAAATAGTGTTAATGAAGCTGCTGTGACCCTCAAACTCTTGCAGCAGCTGTCCATTCACATCCTCCACATCCAGTCTCCAGACCCGCACCACGCTGTCATACCCCCCGGTGACCACCAGGTGTCGGGATGCGGGGTGGTACTGGGAGCTGTAGACGAACGAGGGGTGAGGGAGAACCTTCTGGGCGTTTGGCAACAGGCTTTCAACGTTCCACTCTCTGTCAAAACAAGACCATTGCAGTTCAATTTAGGAAGCTCCCTCCAGGAAGTACCTCCCTCTGATACTTCCTGGTTTGTGCGAGACCGTGACAGAGGATTGAGAAGGAGAGGAAGATTAAAAAACGTCTTAACTGTCAGTAATTATGCTCTATCCAAAAGCCCTAAGGCTACATTTTCTTTTTATCATCTCCTAATTACAGATCAGTCAGATGATTAATCGATTAATTAAAAGATAAATATAGAAGTGTCCAGTGAGTTGGAGATCCTAACCTGACAGTCCCATCAGAGGAGGCCGACAAAAGCCTTGTGTCATCTCTGGACCAGCAGAGATCATATACAATTTTCAGATGTCCGTTGAAGGCAGCCAAAACCTTACCAGAGGGTATTTCATACACTGTGGCAAGAGACAAGAATATTGATACAAATATAAATTAATAAATCTTCAATTTACTTCATATATATTTTTCTGATGAGGTGTTATTCTGGATTTCGACTACATGCGCTCTGCTCCACCACAAACTTCAACAACGTTAGCTCCAGTCCCTAATTTAAACTGCTCAGGTCCGCTCCGGTCCGCTTCAGTGCGAAAGCTCAGAGCCTCTTGAATGTGTAATGGTGTCTGTTTTAAAGTAAATCTGCACGAATATAAACTATTTTGGTTTTGGTGGATGGCAGAGTGGAGGTTGGTGCCAGGCGCAGCTCTGTGAAGGCTGTGGAAAGTAATTGGTGCAGAGTTCGTTCTGTGGCGGAGCAGAGGCAGTGGAAATAGTCCGTTACTTACCCACGACTGGAAAAGCATCTCTGTCAGCACACGCAGCTGCCAGTATGGTCCCCGCGTTGGAGAAGAGCAGAGTGAAGCAGCCCATCTGACCCCCACGAAACGATAACATGGACTTATTAGGAATCCTACAAACCTGTTGAGAGCAAAACAATATATATTATTTTATGAGATTTGTAATTATAAACAAACAGATTCAATTTATATATTTTCAAATGAATTACTTTACTGAGTCCATGATATGGTACAGTTTAGCCCGTGTCCCACTCCAGTTTTTAATCGTATCAGCACAAAGAGTCTATTTATCTATTTTCATTGAAGTTACTGTATATTTTTAGTTAGTTATTTATAAGTTAAAGCAACCAACCAGCTACTTTTAAAACTGACACTATATTAGTGGCCAATTAGACAAGATTTTGTTAATAAACTACCCGTACTTGCATAAGGATTGCCCATTATAGAATTGATGCCATATTTCAAGGCCCTGTAAATAACAATATCTTAACTGGAAAAACATTTAAGCTTATTTTTTAGCCAACAAACTGAATGAGATCTTAAAAGCTGTTTGTTTTTTTCCAACCCTGGTACTGACCTGCCCAGGTAGCCGGCTCCACCTCATTAAGGGTGGTTTGTTGTCCAGAGGCTGAGTCAAGCTTTTCCTGGTCACCTCGTTTTGAAGCTCACTGTAAGAAGTGCTGCCCCTTTCCTCCTGTAGCGCCATCATTGAACGCATACATGGATCCACCTTTGAAAACAAAAATGCTATTTGTGTTTTTGGAGGGGAGTCTTGGCCGTCAGTGCTTCCTGGAGGGGCTTAGGAGGAACCCACCGAAAGGTAGCGCCAGAGAATACAGGAATACTCAAGCGTATGAAATTGGTGAAGGCTTTCAATTAACTTACATGTTCCGGAAGCTTAATGCCCTTCACTGTAACATAAAGGGTTGATGGATATTTGTGTCTGGGGTACTTCCTCCACCACTCGACCACTTCAATTGTTTTGGGCAGTCTTCTGGATCGAACTGGAGGGCAGAAAAGTTGGAGGCGGACTTTGCTGTCAACGTTCAGTACACCATTTGTACCTACAAGCTAAAGGGAAAAAGGACAAATAAAGTCAATTGAGCAACATATCATGTACATTTTGTATTTGTATTGTATTTGTATTTGTCTTTATTTGAAGGGACAGTGTACAGAGACATTATGCTCATAAAATGCTCATTTTCTGTGCACTTTCAAGATTTCTGTCATATTATTTGCTTAACAATCAAAAATAATGTGCATGTTCATAGTTGTTGGCATGTGACAGATAAAAACCTCCTAATAATCTGTTTAATTTCCAGGTTGAAAAATGCTAAGGGGGCATATACTTATATATCTTTTAGCTTGTGTGAGTAGTTTACCTTTAGAAATGCCCATGCAATCTTTCTGAAACCTCGTTCATGTTTGTCCACGTCAACGTTGGCTCTTGCTTCCTCCATGCTCACAAAATCCAAAATCTAAAGAAAAATAAGGCAGCACTGCATTATAATTAAGCCTGACATCACATAAAGAATACATTCCTAAATCAACTTTGTCTTACCTCAAAGAATAGCACGACTCTGGGGCTTTCCTCCTTATTTTCAACAAAGAACCCGAATCTCTCGTTGAAGATGATTTGCTCCTGCCACTCGGGGATGATAGATTTGTGTTTTTTGAAGTCAAACGGTTGGGTCATGATGGGCAAAATATGGTCTACATTTTCACCTTCATAAAATGAGGAGACTGGCCGATGACTGCAAAAGGTGCAGAGAAACAATAACAAAAGTATATTAATCTGGCAATATTAGGCACTAAAATATTATAGTAGTTGCTCCCAAAAAGTCTTTCTTTCAGTGACAGATCATGAAGACCCTGAACTAGATTGATGTTGGTACTTCTTCGATGAATAATAAATAATTCATTAAGTAATTAATGTCCTGAAGTTTTATCAGAATCATTTTGTCCTTTATAAAGCAAATATTAGTAATTGGCATTCCTACCAGTCCTCTTTCTTCACATACTGCCCGGTGATCTCATCAACAACATGTATCTTAACCATAGGATGTGAGATGAGCAGGTCTGTCTTGAGGCGATCAGTTCGGTAGACGTACACTCCCAGAACGAGGCTGTTGTCAAAAACTGGTCTCTGTGGTTCTTCTGGGGCCGCGATTTCATCCTCTTCTTGTACCACTACACATTAATAAATACAATAAAATAATGTGATGACTGTGATCGACTTAATAATGTCAATGTACCTGGTTTTTTCTTCTTCTTTTTCTTCTTCCCTTTTGACTCTTCCTCATTTTCAACCTCAGGAGTTTGGTCCGCGCATTCATCTTGATCTCTGTGGTAGCACATTTATTATAGAGGTAAAGTAGTTAGTATTATCTAACTAATACTAATTAATGTAAAAATGTAGGCTTTTTAATAAAAAAATGGTTCATTATGGACTGAATTTTAATTATATTTTATATGTAATGAAATGTATAAGTGAAGTAAAATGCTGACAAAAAAAGTGTAAGTGAGACTAATTAACTGTTTTTGCTGCCCTAAGACAAACATGCCCACACCATGAAACAGCATGTTCTGACTGTAGCCACCCAGCAACTAATCTCCAACCTCTGTGTGCAATATAGTATCATGGTCCCTCTCTGTAGTAAATACATTTGATTATGGCCTGATTAGCATTTTATGATCACATGGGTGAATATAAAAAAGAGCCATGGGTAAGTTTAAAGAGAACTATCTTCATCTTGAACTGTACCTACCCCACATCAGAGTCGACCGGGGCAGATTTGAACTTTTTCTTTTTCTTCTTCCCGGTATCATTATTGAGTGCGTCATTTTGAGAGACAGTGCTTTCGTCTTCTGCTTTTGTCTGTGCCTCCTCTTGTGCCATCTGCTGTTGGTAATCCAGCAATAGTTTATCCTCTGCATCCTCCAAAAGTCTCTCATCAATATCATTTTTGTCCCCTTTGGCTTTCACTTTTTTAGTTTTGCGTTTAGGTTCCTTCACAACAGTTGCATTATCCGTCTCTGAAATGATCTCCGGTTTAGCGGCGTCTCTGACATCGTCTGGTGGAGGAAGAGCAGGCAAATCCCTTTTTTCTTTTTTTATTTTCCTCTTGACTTTTGAGACTTGGGACTCCTGCTCATTTATGCTGGTGTTGAGGTTGCCATTCTCGGCCGATTCCTTCTCTCTGCGATGGTTTTTGGTGAAGCGGGGGCTTCCCTGTTCTGGGTCACACGTATTTTGGAGAATAGACTCATCTTGATCTGTGTCCTTCTCGAGGTTGAGGTTGTTCTTCAGAGTTTGCAGCTGAAATAAGGACAGACACCAATAAGATCATGTGTAAATGTACCGTACAGATGACAAAATTAACACGTACTGCGATATCCTCTTGTACTTTCTTTTTCTTCTTCTTTTTCTTCAGTTTTTCTCCCTCTGTGTATTTTTTGAAAACTTCATTAAATCTTTCTCGGGTGTTGGCCCGGTCGTCACGCTCGCCTGCAAAAAAAGATATAGAATGTGGTTTTATTGGCAGCAATTATAATAAAAAACACATTAAAATAGATAATAATGAAATAAAATGATATTGACTTGCTTATATAAAAATTGTAGTTATATTATCACTACGATTGCAATACAGAGAAAAGTCAAACCTGTTGGCATCCTTAAGCACCATGCCTCTCACTCTGTGTCAAACAAGTGTCAAGATCGTGAGGGTCGCGTTACTTCTGAAAATAGAAATCTTCTTTTTGTTTACAGCTTATTCAAAATCTGCTCGTAACACAGTGTGTTTACAGCAGACCTCTAATACAGTATGTTTATCCGACTATAACGATTCAGATTTTTATATTTGAATCCACACAGACGTTCAAATGTTGTATGTTTGTTTTAAGTACAGCTGAGCTCTCAAGCTTGCACGAATGCAAGCTAACATGAGTTAGCACTTAGCATGCTAAGGCTAACGACAACAGCACCACTCTTACATATCTGTATACACATACAAACCGAGAAGCTTTATACCTTTAAAAGTATGTTCCCGGCAACCCACCATGGCGTTTAAATCACTTATGTCCGAGAACAGCCGGTCGTTTTGTGTTTGTTATTGCAGTGATTGGGACGCGGCCAACGCTGCAGCGGTTACCACGGCAACCAAGCGAGAGGCGGGGCCTTCTTCGCCTTCTTCTTCGCCTTCTTCTTCGCCTTCTTCTTCTTCTTTTCTTCTTCTTTTCTTCTTCTGCTACTAATGCGTCTTCTTAACTGACTACACGCATCTAAGGAGTAGCTGCTGTTCACTTTATATTTATATTCTACTGAAAAGTTGAAAAGACTTTTTTCATTTTACTGCAGCCTTCCAAGTTGAGGAGATCATTGATTGTAAAACTGATTTAGACGACTCATACCAAGCCTACATATAACACCGTTTTTAGAGCTGGTTTAGTCCTTTATGGATATAAACCCGATGGTTGGTTAGTCCCATTTAAAACATGTTTAGTCCTGGTTTAATCAATACACCTTCACTGAGCCCCAGTTCAGTTGTACTGGGGGGATGATGAGAGACTGGGTGAACATGAACTAATGCTTTGCACAAGGTCAGTGGTTCTCAAACTGTGGTACAGGTATCAGTCTTTTGCAGTCCTGATTTAGTCACAGTTTAATCTAACTGTTGCTACACTTGGAACTGGTTTGGACCTGTTAGTTCTTCATGCCCCCTGACCCCCTAATGAGGTTTAGTTTGTCACCTTTTTCCCAGTTTAGACCCCTGTGTCCCCCTGTGACCCCAGTCTACACCTCATTAAAGAGATGTATGTTAATGCTGTTCCCATTTATTAGATATAGAAGTAACCTACCACAAGGAATAACACAGATTAGTAAAACCATGTAGCATTTTATATAGATTTTTCATTGACTTTATTTAATATGATGCTTACAGACAGTCAATAGATTAGCTAAACAAAGAAAGATATTATGCTAAGTATTTTAAACAGAATTTTTTAACAGCAAGTAAATGACAGGTTTTATAATTCTATATCTCGACTGCTTTGTAAAAATGACTTCATATCAAAAGCAACAGTCAGTGTGAATTGTGCATTGCTTGATCTAAGTTACCAGCTCAACTGAAGCAAAGTCTTTGGAAACTATAGTTCTTAGCAGCTTTGAAAATGTTATCTTCAAAGGACTAAACATCCTAAAGCACAGACAGCAGCTCAAGCTTTTTGTTCATTATTTTTATTCACAGTGACAAAACTGTGAAGGAAAAGTGCATATTCAGCGAGAAATATTAGGAACAAGCACAAAGCATATGGCTGACATTTTGTGATTGTTAGCAGCTATTCCTAGCATTTCACCAAAAACAAAGGTTCACATTTGCAAACTACCAACACAAACTACCCCTTTTGTTTTTGATAGTCACTATTATCAGAAACTTAGTATATAGAAATAGTTCAGGAAATATTGGCACCACCGGGAGCACAGAGTAGAGAGGCCAGATCTTCACGTCACAGGTTTACATGCTCCTGAAGCGGCCTAGACACTTTACTGCAGTGATTCAGAGAAAAACTTCTGATTCAGTCTGATTTGCAGGTGCTCAGATGACCTCTGAAACATAAGAGACAAATGATGAACGTTAAATTATAGAGCCTTTTACATATGTACAGTTTTAGTAAAGCTAAGGTTAA
>JAVQKD010114972.1:0-11313 GCA_036025635.1 Philypnodon grandiceps
CAACCAAGTGTCCCAAAAACAAGAAAAAAAAAAACAATTTGAATTGACATTAGCACATTCTAAAACAAATCTGTAAGTGCCAAAAAACTCATCATATTACTGGTTTTAACTTGCTCCCATGCATGTCAGAATGTATGCATTTAGATTATACTATTACTGAAAAGGTCAATGCATACATGCTTATGAATTTACCATATAAGCCATTAAGTTTTATTTCTATACTGTGCACAGCATTTTCCTGCTTGTCCCTTAAGCTATTTGATGTAGAGGTTCGGTCCCATTCTTCATCTCTGCTGCAGGCCGCCAGCTTTCTGCTCCAGTCTTTGGTGATGGAAGTGTATATTTACCCATAAATTAACTCTAGCGCTCTGCCACATCCAACACATCCACATCCACGCTCTGAGAAATGATGGAGACTCTCTGTTCCTGGTTAGCTGCAGATGAGGGAAGGAGAAAAACTGTGAAAATTAGTTTTGCATGCTGTATTTTAACTTCTAAAAGCCCAACATGATGCTACAGAAATGTGGTTTGTGAAATGATTTGTTACACTATTGTTACACATTTGTAGGAGAGGTGTTGAGGCATGCAAATATGTTTACACAGATTATTTACATTCTTTACCACATTGGCTTAACCTATAGTTTACTATAAAAGTATGCATGCTGTTCTGATCAGCCTATTCGCATTCACACAAAACACTTTATATCAATTACGTATATTTCCAAATCATTTGAATCATCACTCATTCTGCCAGTTATACACCAACATACATGTCATACAATCTGTTATTGACTATGGCTATCGCAAAACACAGCCTCCCATTGTGAGTTCAGTTGGATTCCATAGTCCACTGCTGTCACTGCTTATGTCCAGAATAATGGACAGTATTCACATCATGGCATAAACTCTGCACTACTCCATTTTCCACAGCAGAATTTTAGACAAAGGCCCGGATCAGTTGCTTCTCCAAATGTTGCAGTGAGCATCGATCGAATCTATATTTGGTATTACACGGCGGTTGGGCACATTTTCAGACCAATTATGCATCACGGTTTGATCAGATGACAGAGTTCATCTTCTACAGCTCAAGAAAATTGGTATAAATTACCTGCCAGAGTGGTTCGAGTCCCCGCCCGAGCACACGCTGTTAGGCCCTTCCGTGGACCCACCACCCGCGGGAGGTACCATACTGGTGCAATGTGTATTGGGCAGTGGTCCAAGGTGGGCGTTCCCTGCTTAGACTGCTGCCTCCGCGACCCGGTTTCGGACAAGCGGAAGAAAATGAATGAATGAATGAATGATTTTACTGTCAACTTTTCTTGATATGTTTTGTAACCAAATCAATTTTATGTCACTTGTTTGTTTGTTCCACTATATTACTGACAAAACTGCCTTAGTCGATTAATCATTCTGCTCGGCATGACTTTAGCCGTCCAACAGTTTCTTTGGCCCTAATCCAGTTCACCTTGCTGAACCTTGCACCTTGCATATTATATCATGAAATTGTATTCTTGGTTTGATACTCTACTTACTCTAGCAGTGACCAACATAGTCTCCTAAACTTTCTTATTTCAGCTAATGCTTTTTCTTTTATAGATACAGCATCCTTGATACATCTGCTAAAGTATTGCATTTTTTCCCTGGCCATGATTATTTTTACAGAACTGTTGACAGTCAAATTTGGAAATCACTAGACTCAAATTGTGCACAGCAAGGAAAGTACATATATTAGAAGTCATTGTTTGTTTTTCTATGGGGTCAAGTTAGGTAATTTCCCACAGGGACCTGAAACCTATTGCTAAAATCTATTGGTAATTCTGCGTGTTAAAGTACTACCTTCTGCCAGCTACTTCTCTAATGGCATCTAGACACCATCCCTATAAGATGTTGATAAAGTGATCTTTGATCCACACCACTATCAGATCAACCCCCCTTACTTTGACCTTGCAAGCCTCAGCCCTATGTGGCATTGCCTTACAGTACATCAGCAATGCAAAGGGCACTACTATACACATTGTCCTGGTGACACACATACTGGGCATATTTCTACCAACCCAGGCACACAATATAAAGCCAGGCCTGCCCCCCACACACTCTCATACCAATCGCTGAGAGTGCTTTGTGAATTCACTGAGAGACTGAGAGGCAGCCACTGAAGAGAGGGAGAGGCTGCTGCTGCTGGTGGTGGTGGGAGGAGGGAGATGGAGCCAGCACGAGACAGGATTATACCGAACCAAACCCAGACAAAGTGAGATAAGGCTTTCTAAAGATACAGTCAAGTGATCTACAGGCTGCAATGAAAAGTATAGGAAAAGGAGTCCCGAAATAGGAAAAGGGCTTGTCCCAAAGGCAGGAAAAGGCAATGGGTTTCTGCTGTTAAAAGGCTGAGATGGCATTGATTTGTGGGAGCTGCCGGCTCTTGGGCCAGATGGCGTCGTGCTGCTGCAGACCGCTGCTCAACTCGTCCTGTTGTGGAGCACTCATCAAAGTGTGCCTCTCCTCCTTCACAGGTTGGTCCCAGTCCTCTCTGTGCTACCACCATGAGACACCACAAACAGGCTAAAGTATAGGGTCTAAAGCAACATGGGTAACACACTAAGCCATGAAGGTAAAAGGCTGTACTTTTCAAGAAGTAGTCCAATATTGGTACTAACTATGCTCTGTGCTGCAGTAAGATGGATAGAATAATAGGCTGTTGTCCTCTTCAGTATAATGTCATTGTTTTCCTGAGTTGTGCACCCCATTGTCTTGGTATTAATGCCTGTGAATTAAGATAATGTGTGTGCACTGACAAAGCATGTTGATAATTGCTATGTTTGAGAATTTCCATTCAACAGTTGCTCTTTAATTTAGGACTAAATCTTAAAGGCCAAAATACTGTGTTTGAAATGCACCCATACCGCTCTCTTCGTGGTCATGGGCAGGGCTGCTGTGTGAGCCCAGAGGTTTCTATTTGCAGAAAGTTTTGGGCCTGTGCGTTTGACTGTGCTTACCTCAAAACCTCAGTAACACACCCCACTAACCTCCAGACATGTGTACTCCTGTTGTCTACCCTATCACTGTAACCTTTCCTCCAGAAATGTGTACATGTACAAATTAAAGGAAATGACAACAGGATCTGTCCAGGTCAGGTAAGGAGAGGTCACTGGTTTATTAAATTTAGCTTGAGGTGTATACAAAAACATCTCCTCATTTTGGTTTTTGTTGCTGCAGCATTTATTCACCCAAATACATGCAAATTATCAGGAGTTTTCCTTTAATTTGTCTCTGGTACAAGGAGTATCTTGTCACTTAATATCATGATTGTTTATGATGTATATGCTTGTTTTTTTAATTCACAGACTTCTCTCCGGCTGAGCTGGACGCTCTTTGGAGGGAACCATCTTACACCTTTGGGGGAACAAATGACCACTTCTCAGGAAATGACATTATGACTCAAGGTGGAGTACAACACTGAACTGCCAAATCTTACATAATCTCTCAATGAGAAATTTTACATTTGTACAAATATGCTCCAAAACATCATGAGGTCCACATGCTGTTTTTAAAGGCACACTGAGGAAGTGTTTGGGACATCCTCCGAGCACAATGGAACAGACCAGGGGAAGCCCGTCACTATATTGCACAAGCAGACTCTTATATTTATCTATTCATTACATTGTTAATAATAGTTTAAACATAATGCAGGCTCTGTTTATGGGTTTAAGCTACAGTACACGTAAACACATTTCATTTTCATATTGTGGTGTGAATGTCTTATGACCAGATAACAGCAGTTATTTATATTAAAAACAAGGATTGTGTACTCTGGTAACATTTACAAGAAATCTTTATGCCTGTCTGGAACAGCCTGATTTCATTCTCTCACATTCTTCTTTCTATTTTGGTCACAACAAAGACTGATCTGATATCTTTATGTACACATATGATCCTGCTGCTATCTTTGGTCCTGGTCAAAACCTTTCAAGCCTGATTCAGCCCTTTATAATGATTGTGTTGGCTCCCTCAGGGGCAGGTGAGGAGGAGGACGGGGCACTGGTGGAGACTGGACCTGGAGAGGAGGAGCCTGACAACTACTGGAAGAAAAAGGAAGCATTTCTTCGAGGAAGTAAAGTATCACTGGGAGAGAAATTCTCCTCAGGTAAGATTACTTGTAATTATCTTTTGTTATGTCCATTGTCCATTGTCCATTGTCCATTTCCACTCATTATATGTGTATGCTTACTGATGAAGCCCATTTCCCATCTACTAATGTTTGTCCCACTCAGCAGTTTAGCTCCATCCATCATTTTCCCTCAGGTTTATCCTCTCAAATGGATTCAAATAGCCACACAGAGAGGCCAGTAAGCTGCCTAATAGCTTTGTTATTCGTCCTGGGACTAACATTGTGCTCACAAAGCATCACGCTGAAATATGAGCTGTCTTACCTAATCTTTAATGAACTCTACAAGGGTTTTTGGAGACTGTTTATTTATTTATTTATTTTGTAGACATTTAGTCAAACACACACAGTATCGCTCAACCATATTGTGCTATTCTTTTGACATACCTACCTTCTACTTTTCTCTAGAAATTGTGCTGCTGTTTACGGGCCGAAGGCGTTCAAGTGGACCTGACCGGGCCTTACAAGAAGCTCTGCGCACACGTCTCAGAGTTGTAGAAAGTAACAGTAAAGATGTCATCCAGCTCTTTAAGGTAAATTATCATAAAACATATTGCTGTATTAACCAAACATAAAGGGTTTCCTGAGCACAATGAAGGTGATTTGTGCAATGCTATGTGACTTTTAACACTGTGGCTAATGTACACTTTGCCGCAATGAATAAATGTTGTGTTAGTGAAAGATGACACTTTGTTTTTGTAGGACCTGTCTGCACGTCTGGTCTCTGTCCACGCTGAGAAGGACAGCTTTGTACTTACCTTTAAGACTGTGGAGGAAATCTGGAAGTTCTCAACATACTTAGCATTAGGTATAACTTGTTGGAACAATGTATTATTTGTTAAAGCTGTATTACATTTATGTATGTGGTCTGTTTCAGGCTATGTAGCACGCTGCTTGGAGAACTTCTTGTGTGATCAGTCCTTTTGGTTGGACCCAGAGCTGCTCAGTGACCTGGAGATAAATGTCACAGTGGATGAAGAACACCTAGCCACGCTCTATTTGGGACTTTTGCTGCAAGAAGGTACATTGTTTATTGTTTATTATTAATCCCTAGTCTTTACCAACTGATCTTTCTTGGGTCCACACCACACACATTTTACATACATACAGTGCATATAATCTTGTCAAAACAGTATACCATAAGATTCATGTAAGTATGCCTGCTTATTCCAGCTTTTCTTACTAGACAGTGAGTGGCTGCTATTTAACCTCACTAGTTTTAATCCATTTTGTGTTGACCCTAATTAACACTGGCTGTAGTACACCATGAGAAGAAATTAAAGGGACAAGATTTTGGTTCAAATGTTTTAACTCAGAGTGTTCATATTTGACTGCACTGTAGATAATATATATCAATATATATAACATAAAATCATAATCATAGTTGTGCTTTGAGAGTTGCGCATTGAATTCTTCATTCTTGGTGTATGTTTAGTATTATTTCTTTCTCCCAAGCATCCCCCATGGGCACACAGCCCCGTAGAAACATATATTTTTGCAGTGCTGGCAAATACTGAGTGAGAATTACATTAAGTTAATAGGGGTATAAAGCATCCTTCATTTTCCATTGACTGAATGAGGCTGCAGGGGAAACAGTCACAGTTTTGCTGATCTTTAACTTATGTGCACTGGCTTTTAACACAAACTAAAACACTTTGTGTGTCATGTTTAGGCACTTACTCCAAGATGTGCCAAGTCAGAGGTTTTGTCAGTCTTGTAATTTATGTTCACGTTTCCTCACAGGTTCCTTCTTTGCTAAGGCGTTATTCACAAGAAACGAGCTAAATGAGGAAGAGGAAGAAAAGCTTGTGTTTAAAAAGAACGACTTGCTCTTGGTGCGAGACACGGGCCAGGAGAACATGTGGGAGGGCACCATGTTGGCCACAGGAAATCATGGCTTGGTGCCTGTCAACGCCATGCAGCCACTGCCTTACCCCTTCTATCAGTGAGTCACTCTGGGCCCTTTGAATACTACTGTCAGCACCAGTACAGTTTACACATTCACATGTCATAACTTTTGAATGAATAAACTCAACAACTCTTAACATAATCATTTGTTAAACAGAAAGCATTTATAGTCTTCTTCCTGTGTGGTCAGGTGGTTCCTGAGGAAGCACCCAGGCCACGCTGGATGTACGCCGACAGAAAAGGAACTGTTTGAACATCCGATTGGTAAAGACTAGACTAGGTTAAATAAATTTACTTCTATGTAATCCAGAATCATTTTATAGTTATACACTTTTCACACAACCAAAAAAAAAACAAAATCAAAAAGGACACTCTCCCAGAACCCTACTTTTGGGAGGCATCCCACCATTTAAGAAGCAGTAATAAGCTGCTAGAGTGTCAGCAAAGTGTAAACCTGAATTATTATTGATTATTTTGACAATAGCAAATACAATTATTGTTTTCAGAAGGCCCTTTGTTTTGGAATATATATTAAACAAGTGAAGTGTCCGTAAACATTGTGAAGTCTACATGTCAAATCAACATGCAGTGGACTTTGGTGCACATAAAATGCAATGCACTATTTCTGTATGCTGAAAATACAATAAAAGCAATCACGTGTTCTGTATACTGCTTAGTGTTACATTAATAATGCTTGCACTGTACAGTAATGCAGTGTATTCACTTGATTTTTTCTCTGTCCTCACCAGTGACTGGTTCGTGTGAAGCAGTTGCTGACTATAGTCCAGTGACCTCAGATGAGCTGCAGTTAAGTCAAGGCGACATTGTAGAGATCCAAGGCCTTTTCCTCAGGAGTCTGGCTGTCTTCATAGGGACCAACACTTCGACTGGCCACACTGGCTTTGTTCAAAAAGCCCATGTCAAACCTCTTAACATCACCCCTGTGTAAGTATTTCAACCATCTTATGAAGTTCTTTTCTCATCAAAAACATACACAGTTTGAGTCATTCTGTATACTGAGGCACTTACTGAGGCACTTGAAAAGGCTTGGTTTAACCTTAGTTTACTTTACTTTACTACTACTAAAAAGAATAACTCTGGCTCTTTTAACACATTATGGTAAATATTTAGATTAGACCAGATAAAGTGAATCCTCAACTTCAAAAGTCAACTGTCTATTAAATGCTCCTCAGTTCATGTTTATAATCATCTTCTAATGATTTCTGAAATTCTATTTAGTCTGTCTGCTGTCACACAGTGAACTGGTTAAAGGGGGGTTGGAAAACAGCTGACTACATAATGCTGTCTTTGTTTTTCTCGCACAGGGACAGACAATTGGTCTTTCTGACCGAGGAGGAGAGAGGCGGTCTGGCCCAGGTCAAACCATGTAACATTGAGCCGTGTGACAGTGGGCTGCTGGAGAAGCTCTTTTCATCAGACATCAGCTCTGTCTACAGGCTAGGTAAATCAACAACAAACACTATAAAGTAGAATTGTTCTAGCAGCATTCAATGAAGCAAAAGCAAAATGTAAAACTATTTTTAATTATCATCATTGGGTCATTGGTCTCCAATTTGGTCATAGGGAGGTTTACTATAGCTTAAATGTTCAACTAATTTGTAGTATACATTTTTATACATTAAATAATAAAAAATGTCCCATGGAGTGTGTAGAAAAATAAATAAAATTGTCCCCACAACAGAATTGCAAGACAAAAATCATCTGTGAGATCTGTGTGTTTTCCAGATAGACTCGATGATTCAGACTTCATGTACATCAAGAATCGACCAAAACATGGTAAGGACTTCCATCATATAGAATTTACTTTACAGGAAAATATGAAAAGCGTTAATAAAGAAATGAAGATGAATTGACACAATTGTTATTTTCTTGATTGCACAGATTACAAGGTTTCGAGCAGTGCTCGACAAAGCCTGATGTCAGACAGAAGTGGTGGAACCCCTCCGTACAACTCGTCCCCCCGTGCCTCACTCTCTCAGCCCTCTCCTCGTCTCTCCTTCTACCAATCCAACACATTGCCCCGAGACGGAGAGCTCCTGTCTTTCAACCTGGAGGACACTTTCAGAGAACTGGACGAGTTCCAGGAAGAGCCACCTCTGTTTCTGGATGAGAGCAGCTGGGACGGGGATGAGTCAGAGCTCAGTGACCCCACACTGACTCTGCTTAACCACCAACACTTCCAGGTCAGCCCTCAAGATTTTCAATTATACATCTGAAAGCAAGTTCTGAAACTGCAAGCATTATTGTTTTTGGGAGTAGCCCATTTTGGGGGGTTAAACACTGGCAAAAAAAAGCCATTGTGGCCCCTTCTGCTGTTGGGTAATGAAAACCTTTTTTTTTTTTTTACTACAGGATGACTTCTTGCCTCTCTATGACATGCAGTATTCATTTTTGTGGATGACATTTGGTGGAAAAACTGAAGAGGAACTGTCAGGTCACTTAGAGAGTGCACGGGAGTGTGCTAAAAGAATGGGCATGCACTGGGCCCATAGACGTGCATGTTTCCTTCTGGGGCGACTGTGTGCCAGGAAGCTTAAGCTCTCCCAGGTTTGTGAATTCTCTGAATTAGGCTTTGTAAAATAAAAAGAAAAACAAACAATGATTTTTTTTAATCAGATCATGTGGGTTTCTTCTCTTTAGGCCCGTGTGTATTATGAAGAGGCGCTGAGTGTTGCTGTGGACAGTTTCTGTGACAC
Organism: Philypnodon grandiceps; assembly: GCA_036025635.1. Taxonomy (NCBI): domain Eukaryota; kingdom Metazoa; phylum Chordata; class Actinopteri; order Gobiiformes; family Eleotridae; genus Philypnodon; species Philypnodon grandiceps. Next base: position 8,788 of record JAVQKD010114972.1, read on the forward strand.
TCCTCTTCTCATTGCACTTGTCACAAACCTGACTGCAGTTTACTTAAAGCAGAGGATGACTGACAAGCTCTCACTGACTTTAGAGAAGGCCAGTGCCCTGCTCCTGTGTTTGCCCTGTCATAACTTCACTTCCAGTGATGAGATTGAGCTACTCAAACTGCTCCTGAGAAGATCTGTGGTTTTAGGCGACAAACACTTGGAGGCCCGTGTGTGCTACCTCATAGCCAACCTCTTCCTGCTTCTACGGAAAGCTGATGATGCACTTCCTTTTGTTGAGAGACTCCAGTTTCTCTCAGTGACTATCTCGGCCAATGAAGGACAGCCTATAGCTCCTCTGGATCTTAACTGGCTCCTAAGTGGGCTCTATCATCGTAAATACATGCCTTACCTTGCATTAGCCTCTCTAAGTCTGGATTCAAGACAAGACCATTCCCTTCGAGATGCCTTTCAAAGGACTGAATTATTCATTAAGAACTCTGTGAGACTTAATCCTTGCTGGAAAGAAGGATCCTCCCTGCTCCCCGCTCAAATAGTGGTTTACTTACAGCAGGCTTTGGCCATAGCTGAGAAAGGCGAGGACCTCAATACCCAGAGGGACCTGTGTTTGGGCCTGGCCCTTCTGTACCAACAATATGGTGCACTTGATAAAGCAGTGCGCTGTGCTCAGCAGGCTGTGGAGACAGGAGGCCACATCAATGAAGAGGAGAGCTTTGAGGCCTCTGTGCTATATGGCTGGCTGCTGGTGTTGACTGGACAAGCAGAGCAGGCTCAGACAATCTTACAGCCACTGCTCACATCACTACAGGTACTGCACTTTCTATAAACACTGTAGTATATTATATTAGCAGCCGAGGTGGACTGTCAGTGAAGTGCTAGATTAAATAATATTTTTCACTTTGTGTCCTGGAAATGTACAAAGCTGTATTTTTGTAGGTATATCTTAATGAAGTCTGGTTGCTTGGTTGGTTATAAATTCATTTATTTTGTTTTGAATCAGTTGTATGTACTTATTTTTTGTGTCCAGGGCACCGACAGTCCCAATCAGAGAGGTGTTATTCACAACCTCTTGGCTTTGAGTCTGAGGAAACAGTGTTGTATACCTGAAGCTCGCAACCACCTTCAGTCTGCCCTGACCATCTCCAGAGAAAGTGGTAACCAGAGGAACCAGGCCCTGGCACTGGCTAACCTGGGCTGTTTGGCATTAGATGTAGGAGCGCCCACCGTAGCAGAACTATTCCTAGTGAGGTCAGAAATCTTAAAACTCCTAACACTGGTTTAAAAAGAGTTGGATGCATTACTATAATATTATTGTTTTTCAGATCTTTGCACCTGTTCATGGAGCTATGGGAGAGCCCAACAGATGAAGAGCATGTTCAAACCTACCTTTGGCTGGGGCGGAGCTACAAAGACAGGAGGCGGAGTCAGGACATCAGAAAGTGTTATGAAATGGGTTTACTTATTGCACTTAATGCGAAAAATTTGCACAGTACGTTGTGTTTCAGTTTTACATTTAGTTTGACACTATTCACATTATCTATCTGAGCACTGTCTTAATTTCGTGTAGGTCAGATGGTGGTTGCTAAAGTGCTGAGTCGGCTGTACGCTGACATACTGCTATATGGTCAGAGCATTGTCTACTATGAGCACTGTGCCTCTGTGTCCAGAGAGCTCAAAGACAAGAGACTGGAGGGAGAATATTTGGAAATCCTTAGTAGTTTATACCTGTCCCTTAATACTGAGAAGTAAGTTTTGAACTGCTTTTAGATCTCTGTTTTTATCAAAATAAGGTTTATTGTAAGTTTTGTATGTTGTGCAGATCATCTCGTAAGTCTCTGGACTACACCAAACAAAGCCTGAGGATATCAATTGACTTGGGCAAGAGGGAAGAGGAGTCAGAGACCTGGCTACAAGTGGGCCGTATTTACTACTTAATCTGTGAGGATGAACTGGCAGACATGTACTTACAGGTGAGAAATACAGTCTTATGTATAGTCCAGTTATTAATCATTTCATTTATTAAATTTACTTTCCAAATACCAGGCAGCAGTGAAAACAGCCTTGAGAATGAATGACTCCCACTTTGCCATGACCATCTATGAGGAGGCAGGAGATGTTTACTTCAAAGGCTATAGGAATCGAATAGCTTCACTTCCTTTCTACAGGGTAAGTAGCAATTTAATAAAGAGATAAATTACAACAAATGTTAATACATTTTATCAATAATTATGGACTTTCAGGATGGCAGTCTGCCTTTTGCTCGGAGTATCAAAGATGTGAATTCAGAGTTCCGCCTGTTAAGTAAACTCACAGAGCTGTTGATGGACCAGGCAGAATGGGAGGAGGCTCTGCAGTATGCAACACTGGCAGTAGAGATTGCAAGCACAACAGGTAGAACATTGTAGAACATAATTGTGCATATATGAGATGTGTTAACATTTGTTGTAATTTATCTCTTTATTAAATTGCTACTTACCCTGTAGAAAGGAAGTGAAGCTATTCGATTCCTATAGCCTTTGAAGTAAACAT
>JAVQKD010114987.1:0-10750 GCA_036025635.1 Philypnodon grandiceps
ACAATCCAACAAATCTAAAGTGCCTATCTTTAAAGTGCACATGTGGTTAAAGGGCATACAGTAGTTTAGTGCTATAGTTGCTAATCTAATAAATAAGTTTAATTTAGATTATATATTATATTATATCCAGATGTGTTGGTCCTCTCCAATAAACAACATGAATAAAATGTGTAGGAAAAATAGTGTTAAAAGCAGTGTTAAATAAGAGCTACAAAGAACTTACTAAGAGGTCTATGTTGATAAATACATTAACTTTTAATAATAGCCAGTCCACTTTCATACACTACAATACATTATCAACAGTGGAAATAAAGTGTGCATAAAGTCATAAATTATTCTTGACAAAAGCGATTGTGTTGTGGAAACCGAGCGGTTAATTCTTGACCAGTGGCCCATAAACAGGGTGTGTCTGTGCATTGTGTTGCCTACTGCACCTGAAACCAGAGCCAGTTATTGTCAGCAGGGTGCCTCCAGCCGTGCCCCCGCGTCGGGGAGAAACCTCTGTTACCACCGGAGTGAGCTGAGATTTGTAGGTGTAGCCATTTGATATGTTGATTGTTTGTGTTGGATTAAGTACAGTCACGGTACAACTCACTTCAGACTGGGTAGCTACACAGACAAAGACAGACACTTAAAATAAAATATGTAATCACATCTCAATCATGTCTACAGTTCAAACCAAGACAGCATTCCTCATCGGAACAGAATTTTCCATTAGTACATTTCACTTTAAAGAGGTTTGTATTCAGAGCGGGTATATTTTGTTAGTTGCTAGAAATAGCTCAAGCCCAAAACAGTTAACCTAATATGGCTAACCTTTATTAATTAACTAGTTAGACATCTTTGACAAAACCAGGGATTTCATTTACATGCCACTAATGCCATCAAGGGGTTATAGCACATAATAATATTTTATGTTGGGTACAATGTGGAGAATCACTGTACCAAGTTTCACTGCTCTCTGACAAAGTAAATGGGTCCAGAGTCCCATAGGGGTCAAAAACATGGGGCACTATTCAGTCTATCATTGAGGTGATTCAATAATATCGCCGAAACTCTTAAAAATGAATAGTTTTCTGGTAGAGAAGCAACAACTAATTTTTACATTTGTTAAATAATAGATTATTATTACAGCATTACCATTGTAGAAGGGAGAGTAGCAAGAGAGATGGGTGGATGTTGATGATTCTCTGATCACTCTACACTCTTCACCACAGATCTCTACTGTAGCATTATCTGGGTCAAATCCTGACCCTTGGATTAAGAGCAGGGCACCACCACCAAAACTACCTGAAAATAAAAAGAATTTGATTTATTAAAAACAGAAATGCGAACATTACTATATAACTAAGTTTCTAAGGTTTAATACCCTCATTTGGCTGGACTCCACTCAGAGTCAGTTCATAGTTGAAAAAGACCTGTGATTGGGCGTAACCTTTGACCTTGTGCTGAAGCATGATGGGATACGGTCCTCCTGGGTTGTTTCCTGCAGTGCACTGAACTTGAGTATCAGTGACTGAGGAGACATTGCAAGGCACATTGTTTATGTTGACAGATATAAGCTGTGGATCACTGTCAAATCCTGAACCAGTCACTGTGATGAGTGAACCACTAGGACCTGTAGGAAAGAACAGAAAATAAGTCAAATTCAGCAAAGGAATAACATACATTTTAAATCTGAAATATGCATGAATTGTAGTTAAAGATGATGGTGTAGACTCTACATACTACATACTACCTACTACCTACTAGAATAAAATGCTTATCCAAAACCTGTCTTTTGCAACTGTATTATTATGATGTGTTGCCTTCCTAAAATGCAAGGAGGTGGAGGATTACCAGTGGTGGGGCTGATGGAGCTGATGACTGGGGTGTGCTGTGAAGAGTAGTTGAAAGTCAAAACAGGAAAGGTCGTGGAGAAGACCAGGACGTTGACAGTCTGAGACCCCTCGCTGTTGGGAGGTGTCAGGCAGTGCACCTCACTAGGTATGGTACTCATTATAATGCAGGGTTTTCCTCCAACCGTCACAGTTGTGTTTCCAGGAGCAAAACCATTACCTGTAAAAACCAGTGGGGTGCCTCCTGCCAGGCTACCCACCTCAGGAGACAGTTCAGCTTGAGCTAAACTTATCACACTGAACTGACGTGTTGCCAGACCTTTGCTTCTGATTATGACTTTGATTTGATGAGAACCAGCGGGTAGAGCGCCGACTGTGACTGTGATGTTTTCAGGAGCTATATGAGTGACTTCTACCTCTTCAGAGTCAAAAGTCACAACCACATCATCTGTTCTGTTCCCAAACCCTTCTCCCAAAATGTATACAGTACTTGGTCCAGTAATGCTCCAGGGTGAAAGGCTGTTGACAATAGGGCTGATGGTTGAGGAGTAGACGAAGGAGCAGTTGGAGTGGCAGGAGGTTTGTATTTGGCCTGTTTGTAAAACTACTTCCCCAATGTTAGCCCTTGACGAAGAGGTGTCACACATAATGTGGGTATAATTAAGTGATATGATGGTGCAGCGTTTACTGGCTGCGGTCACATCACCCTGAAAGAAGCCAGAGCCGTGGACTACAAGCCTGGTGTAACCGTTGGTGCTACCAATGTGAGGTGACATCCAATCGATGACAGGAAGCAGCACAAATCGACGCAGGAACTCTTCTTTCACCGTGACAATGGCGTTGCCCAGATTGTTGATCTGAATGGCAATAGGATGGGCCACACCAATGGGAAGTTCACTGTCGGCACTGAGTTGGCAGTAGATGTCGGAGTGAGAGCTGTTGATCACGTGGCATGGCTGGTCTCCAACTGTCACCTAAGCGACAGACCAACATTATCACTTATGTATGCTAAACACAATACATATAGTCATGAATAAATGTTTGCTCATGGTGGCACATGCTGCAGAGTACGAAAAAAAACAGATTATATTAGAACAACAATGCAATACAAAAATAATCCAACATTCCTGAAGTAACTACCAAGGGCTACAAAAATAACACTTTGCACTTTTTTTGTAAAAATGCAAAAATAAATATGTTTAGAATTATTTGTTGCTTTGTGCTGAGATTTGCAACCAAACTAAAAGAATAAACTTAAAAATGATGACTTGATGACCTGGTCCAGCATAAGTATCCGTGTATACATTATATCTATACTGTACAGATCTTTACCTCGATGGCGCAGGAGATGTTGCCAAAGCCATGGCCCTGTATGTGGATGGCTTGGTGATATGTGCCCTGGTTTGGGGAGATGGACTGGACAGTGGGGGTGGAGCAAGATGATGATATGAAGGAAACACCACTGGACGACTCATTGGTTTGTGGGCACAATGGCACAGCAACACATGCCTCGGTTGACCTGCGAGCACGCGAACCTAAGCAAGATGTTATCAATGATTAAATATCATCTAGTAAGACTATATTTAATATTAAGCAAAAATGTATTGTTTCAACAACTACATTTGAGTATATAGTTAACTTTTTATTGAAGTCAGGTCATTCCATTTTACATGAATACAGTCTGATTTCTGCATTCTCATATAACTTTAACTTGACTACTGTATGTCCTGTTCAGATGTGAACATTTACCAGTTGCCACATGTGTTGCCTCCATGCCTGCCACAGTCACAATAACCCTGCTGCTCTTTTCTTCCCGGGCCAGGACTGTCACAACACCCTGCAGTATCTTAGTGTTTCCAGGGGCTACAGCTCCACTGCTGTAGTAATATACACCAGGGGCAGTGAAAACATAGGCAAACTGCCCTGAGAAGGGGAGAACAGACAAAGAAACACAGTCAACTCTTGAGGCAACTTTTCATGCACACTTGTCTTGTTGTCTGCCATGCGTGTTGAAAAGGTGTGACACTTCACATGCCACACAATCAACTGTATGTGTGTGTTTTGTCTTTTCTTATTCAGATGCAATATTACATCATGCCTGGGTGATGACTACTTTCAAGTGTTCCAAATAGTTTCATTTCACAAATAAGATTGTGGTAAAAAGGTAATTGAAATGCTGATTTTACCATTTGCAACGCCTGCTCCACTGCTGAATGGACCACCTTTATCTACATGACCACTTGGTGTGGAAACACTGAAGACTGCGTACTTTAGGTTTAGAGCAGGTGGCGTGGTCCAGCGCCAAATGACTTTATCACCAACATTCAACTTAAGAGAGGCAGGTTCCCAGGCAAACCCCTGTCCATCCTCTGTAAGACAGATGGACACTCAAGTCTGAGAAAATTGTTTAACATACCATTTCAACACTTCAAAACCAATATATATATATTTTTAAATACTGCTATTTATAGAAAACCTAGGTCAAACCAGTTTTGAAACTCTTTCTTTGTCACTGTTTTAGGTGGTGTTGAATTAGACCTAAAGGTGACAGCTTCTTTGCTTGCAGCAGTTGTTTGTAAATGAATCCCATCTCTGCAGTGTTCAATATTAGCGTGCTCAGATTTAATTTGACATTTAAACAAAAGGTGGAAATGTAAACCTACGCTGATGGATTCCCTGGTTGGTCACAGTAAAAGTCTTTTGGCTTGACTGCAGAATACACTGAAGTTCATGCTCTGCGGCAGTCGTCAACTCACACTGAGCTTCTCCTGTCACAAAACACAGGTGAAGTCATGCATGAAACCTCTCACATCACTGGAGGCAACTACAGCCAGTGAAACATGACGCAATTCTATTTGAATGACTTACCAATGGAAACCTCAATATCAGAAATGTTGCTGCTATAGCCTTTGCCAGTGATAGTCAGCTTTGTTCCTCCCATTAAGGAGCCAACCAGTGGGGAGATGCTGTGAACTTCCAGTATGTATTCAATGGTGGCATTCACACCATTGCTGAAATGTCAAAAAGCATACAGTTTAACTACTAAAAAAACCATGCTAAATTTAAAAAAATTAAAAATCATAATTAATAATTGCTTTAATGTATCTGAGTTAAGTACTTTGGACTATAAAGATATGACATGGTAAATGAAGACTTTATTAACAGTGATGAGTGTAAATGTGCAGTAAAATTTACTTCTACTTTAGCTGTACCTTGTCTGAGAGAAGCCATTGTTTCCAACCCGTATGTCGACACGGTACAGACCCGGGGGCAGCACAGGGAGGTGGCAGGTGATGTTCGTCACCAACCAGTCCAACACGTCGCACTCTTTGCCTCCAATTAACACGACACTGCCATTGTCATGTACTCCCAGGTTTGATCCTTCAATGGTGAGAATTCGGTGTCCTGTGCATAAGACAATGTCAATGTATGTTGTCTTCGAGAGGAATCTGTCAGTCAACTGTCAAGATAATGAACACTCATGTCTGGTTAGTTGTATGGGTCTAACAATAGCTTCTTAACAGTCACTGGTCTAAAAGGTTTTTGTATTGTGACAGCTCCTCTTTTGTTATAGTCTTTTTAGAAGCCATGGTTTTTGAGATTCCTGTGAGAAACCAGCAGGTCAACATTACAATGCACGAGAAGAGTGTTAATCCTGCTTGTTTGACACTCACAATTACACTGATATCTGTCTTCTTCATTATTTCATAAGCTAGGTCTATAGATAGAAACGAAAAAAGAGACACCCAGACACAACGCTCAGGAACCATATCATTACTATTTAAATAATAATACCAGAGGTGTCAAAACAGAGACAGGAAGACTTAATACAAAAAGCATCATCTTCATCATCAAAACAGAAAAAGGTGAGTCATAGTATACACTTGTGAAGCTTGGAGATGTTTTGCAATCGTAGAGGTCAAATGCCAACAACTCACCTGTTACTGTAGTGGTTTGGGGACTGACTGCAGTGATTTGAGGTGTGAGATTGCTGTCGTATGTGAAGGAGTTGGTTGCTGTCTCGGTCATGTTTCCCACACTCACCGTGACAGACTCAGATCCAGCATTTCCCTGTAATTAGCGGAAAAAAAGAAAATACTTGAATATTATCACATTCAAATCACTTTTTGTGAACAGGATTTTTTTATTTATTTTTTAATTAGTTCTTATTGTTTAGACTAAAGCATGTTCACTTACCGAAGGTGTTCTGCATCTCAGCTCTGTTTCAGTAGCATCCACCACCACACAAGGGTTACTGCCGATATTGACAGTAGTATTCATGCCAAATCCAAAGCCTTTGACTGTCAGTAGTGTGCCTCCTGTATAAAATAATAAGACATATGAGTTTGTAGGTATATATTGCCCTGTTGGTTGTTATAAACTTGTTATAAACTGTTCTTGTAACTTACCAGCCAGACTTCCAGAGAGTGGAGTGAAGGATGAGACAATGAGCTGGTAGGTGAAGTACAACATGGTGTTGTTGGTGTATTGTGCATTACCCAGAGAAGGGAAAGTGACTGACACAGGAAAAGTACCAGCGGTTGACTGGCTCAGTGTGCACACCTGGGTTGTTGCTGAGAAATATAAACAAATTATTTAATTTCACAGCATAAATCACAAAATAGTATCCTTTAGGTCTGTATTTATTTACCTGTAGCACTTGTAACATGGCACTGGGATTTCCCAACCATGATTGTAGCATGTTCAATGCCAAATCCAGTTCCAGTAACAGTCAAAAGAGTCCCAAGTCCATCAGATCCTAAAAAGTCAAATATATTTCTTTGTCATATTGCATATCTATAGATAAAGCAATGTTTGTTAAATCTAAAATGTTAATACCTTGAGCTGGGCTGATTCCTGTTATGACTGGGGTTTTCTCTACGGACCATTCAAAGCTGCAGTCTCCAGCGCACATTGAGGGAATGTTGTTGATGTAAACCACAGCCTGCAAACAGCATCACATAGCTCTATATATGAGTATAACTTCCACTGTAAAGGAACTTATATTAGCTTGTACAACTAATCCTAAATCATCAACACAACAGATGGCTCACCACAATATGAAGTACTTATTAGGTATGGTATAGGTAATGTCTAATACAGAGGCTTTTAAATGAACAACCATAAGATCAGCAAACCTATAGCCTATATATATATAGGTATAGCCTACCTGTGGTTTCTTTTCCTTTACACGGAAGAAATCTCCCATCAGCCTCGGGTGTAACATCCCTCCTTGTGCATTTTCCTTTGTAAAAAAGTTTACATTTGGACCAACAACCTTCGAGCTGTCAACCTGTAAAATAATACATTACTAATCTGTTGTTTTGTTGCGTTATCATTCTCAGCTGATAGGTAGGTTTTCTAGAAAGATTTGTATTATTTTGTGAAAGCAAATGGAAATAGTAAGTGACCTGTATGTCTGGCTGATTTCCTGGTTTTGATAGCCACTCGACTCTCCACTTGGGCTTTCTGCATGATCCCTGAATTTTGACATCAACTTCTCCCATCTGTGGGATTCCCTCCAGAGCGTACTTCAGGTCTTCTGTATTTATGTCGATAGATAGATCTAGAACAAACAGTCAGTATTCAAATAGATTGTATTTATTATCACTAAATAGATTGTGTTAGTTTATTATCACTAAATTACAATGTTGTCAATTAACATCACATTTATCTTTCAGTACCTTCAACACGGTCTCCATAAATCTCCAAATCAAAGGTGCCATTTAGTGGAGGTGTGGCTTTGTGCAGGCGAGTTATTGTCACATTAGCTGCTCCGTCTGTAAACTCTGCCAAGTCTTCACTGCTGGTTGCCATCTTAGTGATTACAATGGAGAAAACAATATGTTAAAATGTGACATTTTGATTTGTTTTTTACATAAAGATATGCAACACATAAAAATATATTACCTCAAAGTCAAAAGTCAAATTTATTTATATAGCACATTATAACACAACCTCAGTTGACCTAAGTGCTGTACAGAAAGTTCAAAATATATAAATTAATATTACAATACCTGCATAAAACCAATTTCTAACATGGGGAACCCAGAAGCGCAGTCATTGGGTGTGGCACTGATCCGGTAGCTCAAAGGAAATGTATCTTTGCTGACAGAAAACACGTCAAAGGAGCGGCCAGAGCTCTCGAATGGTGGGGGTCTCCGCTTGTATGGAACAGCTTATATAAATAATAATTATCAAATTAATAAATAATAATAATATTATACGGTTGCTTTTTAAAAGTCTACTTCCTCATTTTAAACAGTAAAGTAAAAGTAGTGTGTACCTTCATCCGTATATGTAGTGGCTGTCTTTCCAATATGAACAGCATCCACATAGAAATCAGCATCAGAGTCAAGAGAAAGTTGCACCAGTTTGTACTGACTTCCAGCAAAAAGTCCCTGCAAAGAGCTGAGCATGTCTATGCATTTGTAACTCCAGCTACAAGGCAAAGATACAATTGGACAACATGTTAGAAACTCAGAAAACATAGAGAATTAATGTTTATTGTTTACTTACTTGGGGCCTTTATTGAAAAAAACAGCAATGTTGGCAGTGTCAGAAACAGTTATGCCAGCTGAGTTGCGATAAGTAAATTGTAGCATGATTACGTCCTTCAGAAGTCCCTTGTAAGCCAAACACAGCTAGAAGAAAATAATTAGATACGTAAAAATAATATATGACTGTAGTTTTAACACAAATGTATACTTAACAAGCAATAATAGCCAGTGATTTTTTACCGAAGGAAACGTGTTGAGAGCTATTGGTCCATATGCACCACCAGATTCTTTAGTGTAGGTTTCTTTGAAAATTACTTTGGAGTTCATCAGTGACCACAAACCGCAGAAGGCCACGTTTTTCATTGGGGTGCCATCATACTGATCAAACAATTTTATAACATTAATAAAACAATACAGGGTCAATGATACATTTGTACTAAACTATATTTTATTAACTTTTTTTTCCTTTTCACTGACCTGGGAGTTGTCACCTTCAAAGTCTTTAAAGTATTTTACATCGGTGCCTTCAAATGTCACAATCTCACCAGGACATTCTGCTATTACCAACTCCTCCAGTGCAGACTGGACCTGTATACAATTCATTTTCAAAATGTATGTTTTTTAAGGTATTTGTAATAAAAATACTGATTATGAATAGGGTGGAAATTGTTGATTGTGATGATTGTGCATTATTGAACTGACCTCTGCCTCAGTTGCATTGTATGCAATGGGCTTTGTTGGGATTCCCTCCCACAACAGTGTAAAAGTCTGCATATTGCTTACACCTTTAGTAACCTCAGTAACTGTAACATTAGTGTCGGTGCCAAACACTTCATAATGAAGTTCACTGAAATCACCTGTAACATATACAATATTTTTTGTGTATAATTTTGCTGATTCAACAGAAAATACTCAAAATTAGATATTGTTACCTTTGGCTGAGTTAAAAGTGACAGTGTAGTCGTCTTCATGTTTGGTGACTTCTACTGAATCAGGTTTGATTGACCAAAGATTATTCAAAGCTGCCTCCACCAGGGCTGCAGAGACACCAACTAGCATAGGTGCTAAAAGAAATTCAAACAAAATAGATGGGCCATAAAGAAATATACATTTTCAGCATTAGTATATATTTTTGCATATAGGAAAAAAAATAATCTGATGTACATATTCCCTTATTGGCATTTAGAGCTTTTGTAGTGTTCATACCAGTCAAAGCGGGCCCGTAGCCCAGGCTAAAGTAGTAGTTCCCACTGCTGGTGACGGTCACTCTCTGAACTTCTTTAACGGCAGCCTTTCTGGTCCATGAGTCAAAAGCTATCACCTGTGATAAGGAACATTTTGATCAGATATGCTGCTAAAACTTTTAAAAACAAACAAACAAAACTGCATTGGCAAGAGCACAAGTGGACTTTTGGGTAGCACAATAATACATTTGGATTAATTTTAAATGAGATTCTATAACAAGCCAAAAAAATACATTAGCCACGAACCTGTTCTTCATCGTACACTTCATAGTCAGCTACAAGTGTTTGAACTTCGTTGATAGCGTTGGAAGTCTGGGCATTGGTAAAAGAGCTATCCTCCTCAAACATTGCCAGGTTCACTGAAGCTGGACCACCATATTCTTGCATGAGAATTTCTAAGTAGTAGCTAAAAAAAGGCAAAATGTTTATTACAAAAATATTGCTGAGATTAGTTCTCATTTTTAAATGCTTTCAAACTTACGGGTTTCCCTTCTCTAGAAACAGTTCCTTTGATTGTTGTGAATCTTGTGAAAATGGTTGGATATAGCTAGCCTGGAAAGCAATCTTCTCCTGAAAAAAGGCAAATTTGACAGTTTGAAAAATGTAATTAATAAACAAACTAAATTCTTGCCAATACCATATCTTCAGGTCGGCTGGAGTTGCTAAGGTAAAGGTCACAGCGGTCGTCACAGTGCAGGTGTAGGATGTATTTGCCGGTGGATGGAGGCACTAAGAAACCTCTGGTTCTAGTTGTAAACCAATCATATTCTCTTGGAAATGTATACGGCGTGGAGTCCACCCACTGAGTCCAGTATCCGGTTTTGTTTTCATTGTATTCCCATATTTCTGTTAATTCTTGTCTCGGTCTTGTGTTGTTCCAAAGCTCCATCTTCAGACCTCTGCCACCTGGGTTTGAGTAAATACAGGAACATTTTTAAATTTCATATCAAACTAGATAATAACATCCCCAAAAGTGAAAATAAAAATTATATATACTGTAGTGTAGTTTACATATTAAACAATGTATTTAAAGTGTCTTGAACTGAACAAATGATTCTCTTATATGACCCTAAATACAACACTATTAACTGTGTAGGTATAGTGCTTTTTACTTTCTGCTACACATTCCAATGCAATATTGACATCAGTCCTCTTTATGTATAAGACA
>JAVQKD010114989.1:0-10231 GCA_036025635.1 Philypnodon grandiceps
CCCCCCCCCCCCCCCCCCCCCCCCCCCCCCCCCCCCCCCCCCCCCCCCCCCCCCCCCCAGTGACCAATTGGGCCGATACTGATATTTTGTAAACATGTTTCAGTAGGTTACGTTTATGAAACTTAAGAAATCTGCTTTAAATGCATTTATTAATCCAGAAATATCTATTTTTTTATTACAGTTTTGACCTCTCCAGCGAGCTTTTCTTTCTCTGGCTGTTTCTGACCCTAAATATTAGAAATGATCAGTCATTTGTACAGGCCGATATATCTGTACATCACTTACTCATTTTCATTTTCAGTTTTCCCACAATTCTTTGTGACTGGTATATTTTTCATTAGCAAGCATGTCTCATAAACAGTCTATACACTCAATTGTCATCCTTAGCAAGAGTAAATGGGTTCCTCTCAGTGTCTCTATGTCAGCCCTGCGACTAACTGGTCCACGGTGTGCCCCACTTAACGCCCATTAACTAGCGCATCTCAGCAGGGATATACACTTAATAGTCACCCCAGATCCACTAGATTTAGCTTCAGCAAATACTTGGTACTAAGAAGAACTAAGAACCCAGCCAACACACAATCCCTCTGGATGGATTCTTCCCCGTGTTATTGTGGGTTCTCATCGAGTACTTCAGGACATGTGACTTACTGAAGAATGAGTGACTTTAATTGCTCAATAAATGTGAGTGTAAAGGGTTTTCTTGTGGACATTGATGATAGAGTGAAGATGGAGTGATGATAGAGTGATGATGGAGTGAAGATGAAGATGGAGTGATGATAGAGTGATGATAGAGTGAAGATTGCTATGCTGAAAATAAACCACATATTTCCAAAAATCTAATTGTGAATGTGTACAGTAAAATATATGCATGTCAATTCAAACTGAACTTAAATATGAACTCAATTACCCCGATATGTCGCACTTAGACAGGCTTTATATCCTACATCTGGTCCATTATGATCTGGTCACCCTAACTGCATTATGATCTAACATCTACCATTATCTTCACAGAAATACTGTACTTTTTCTCCCCAAAAACAATCACATAGACTCGTGGGAACGATAATTGCGGTGATTACGCGTAAATTGATGCTTCACAGCTATTTCTGTGCCTCCTGTATTGTAATTATCTCTTTTTCCTGCACTCAAGTTTCTTTTTGAATGCTTCTTTTAGAGCAGGGAGACTAATGACTACATGTTTCTGAGCTGAAATGTTCAATCAGCAGCTCATTTAAAGGGACAGTCACACTAGATTCCATTGATTTTGATTATTTTTCACTTTTCGCTTTTGGTGTTGGCCTGTATTTATCTATATCAGCCGCCTGCACAAGATGAGAAGGGCAGGGAGAGCTGTTGCTGGACCCAAAATGAGTTAATGCTCTTACGGGTGATGGCTATAGAGACAATGTTGTAAGTATAAGTGTTTTTTACAAAAGAGATTGACTTCTAGTTGCCATCTAGTTTCAGATGATAAACTTGGAAGGCTTGGAAGAGGCATATGAGAGTGAGTGGTTGTCTGTTAATGTGTGACTCCGTGTTAGCCCTGTGACTATCCCGCATATGCCCATAGGTTGCCACTAAAGCAGTCAGTTTGACAACACATTTGAGTTGTCAGTTTTGTATATTTTTTCACCGACTTCCTCAACAATATCCTCAGGTCAGCCAGCGCACAATCTCTGCTGAGTAGAGCCTGCATGTCCTCCCTGTGTTCAAAGACATGCATGCGAATTGATCAATATAAATCACACATCATAGTGAGTGTATGCAAGATGAATTGTCTGTCAGTGTAAGTCTCTGTGTTAGCCCTGCAACTGACTGCCATTGTCCAAGATGTACCCCCGCCTAAATGTCATGTAAGTACTACTAAACCAGGTCTGTTTCTGCTCCAGATCCATGACTCACCCAGGTGTAAACTTGTAAACACATAAATAAGGACAAGACATGGACTATAGCCTAAACCAGGTTTGAAGATTTATCAAGACTAAATCAGACTCTCTATATAGCTGAACTGCAACAGACTACCTGAAAAGACCAAGTATGGCACACCCCACAGTTTACCACCACTATACGCATGTTTGATGGTACACAGTTTGTTTATCTCCGACCAAGCCTTCACTGTCACTCAAGCGCACACAAGGCAATATTCATCATTGGAGCCATTTTGAAAGCCTTGCGCATTCATTCATTGTTTATATTTCTCATTTTGCTATCCTTTTAAACAGCATTGGGCTGAATGAGGGGCCTTCTCCAGGTGCTTTTAACAATTGACTCTTATGCTTATGTACTCTTGTTCCCCCCGCGCACAAAAGAGGAACGCGCCCAGAAAGCATTTTAACGGCATAGAAAAAAAACCCCGCATGACTTCAATTAGCATTTGATTGCACTTTGGAACCACTCAAGTGCATTAAAAAGTGATCAGACGGTCCAAAATGGCGATCGTCTTCATTAATAGCAGGTAAATGGCTTTGAGATAAATACGTTTTTGCTTCCAGCTACGCACTCTCCAGATAGAAGCTGATTTATCTGTGCTGTTGACAGGTTAAAATGAGCTAATCTAAGTTAATATGTTAAAAGGGCTGAGGGAAGGGTGAGTGCCGCTAAAGTGCTCTGCTGTCCCATTCTCCACCAATTTGCTCCGATAAAGCGCGCACTAAAGCCGACTCCATCTGACATAGTGGCATATTAGTGGTGCAAAAACAGTCGTAAAGAACAGTGATTCACGCACACAAAAAGGGACTCGGCGGCGGGTCCCCGAGTGGCCCTAATGAAGACCTGTATGTGGCAGAGAACCACAGAATGAAAGACTAAACCACGTTACTACCATTGGCAGCTCATATTTGCCCTCCCTATTTCTTGAATAGTGGCACCTCTTTTCCTTTATAGGGCCAACACATTCAGGATTCAGTGAAGTCAATTATTTATGTCCTGGTTTAGTCTCTATTTTGTTCTCGTTTTCCCCCGTCCTCTGTTCTATTGTAGACCTGCTTTGGTCTTGGTTCGACCTATAGTCAAGGTTTAATTTTGTTAGACCTATTTCTCATCAATCCCTTAGACTCACTGTTTTATTCCTATAGGTCAGATCGACAAGATTTAGGCCTGCTTATTCCTGGATTAGTCATGATTTGTCTCTTTTTGTTCTTATTTAGGTTTAGGTTTATAAACGTGGGGTACTCCTTATAGGTTTACTGCTCAATTAAACCTAAAACTTAACAAACCAAATGGCCCAAACTTACAGAGACTATTATACATTAACATTGATTTTTTTTTTTTTTTAAAACAAAAAAACTTTTCTTCATCTTTTGAGAGACTGTGAGTCGTAGACAGTGGGCATGTTGCGGGTGCGCTAACATGTGCTCATCAAAATGCTAATGTGCTGTTTTAAAATCCTCCCCATGGCTCCAGATGAACAGAGCCTCCCACTACGTCCTAAGGCCGCTTCATTGACCCGGACATGCGCATCGGACAGCGCGTACCAGCGATAGCTCCAGGACTCCCCCAGATTTAAATGCGCATCTCATTTCCACGGTACTGATCACGCACTGACCAGGCGCCTCTTTTTAGCACCGAATAGAGAGGGGATCAGAAACGGTATTCCCCCGGGATGTCCCGAGAGGGGGCGGCCCGGGGGCGGACACAGTCACTTCTGAGGAGTTAAACGCTTTGGGAAGATCCCTTTGTTTGGGCCACGCACACGGCGGGATCTATTGAGGCCGCCTAAATGGAAAGTGACTGGCCTTTAATTGGAGTGGTCTGTGCAGTTGTCATATGGAGATATTTGAATAGAGCTCTTGAGCCAAATCCAGTGCGGCGTGGAGAGCTCGGAGGCGGCCAACCACAGGGATTAGATAAATGGACTCACAATCACACAATTAACAGCGCGCCGCTTTGAGGAACATGCTGGTTAACATTTGAAAAGACTTTACTGCACATGTGTTCTAATGTCGCGGATTCTACTGAGGGCCTTGTAATCCTGTTAGGTTAACATAAGTGTGTGAACTGATCCCCGCTTCACATAAACACCTCTAACTTTGGCCAGCCTTAGTGGGTGGATGTCTTAAGCCGTATTTGGATAAGAGACAATTGTTCCATTTAGTTTCATTTCTCATTGGAGATGATTTCACATCAGTGCGCGGCCTGACAAGGTTACACGCTGCATTTGTTTGAGTTTGGCATCTCTAATCATGGCGTTTCCAATTGTGTGATTTATGTTCAGCGTCTAAAGCACCCAATGATTGCGGGCCCAGTGGCGAGTGGTTTGGGTGCGCGGGGCGGCGGAGAGCGAGGAGTAAATGGGCGTTTTATTTATCACCGGTGCCACAGCCCCCCGGAGCGGAAGAGCGCGCTCCCAAATTGAAATATAGCGGAGTTTACTCTCCTGATTAGGGCTGTACGCGCCGCCGCAGCCCAAGGCTATCATCAAAGTGGGAACAGCACTGACATCTAATTGAGTCGGGATTAATGCGCACAGACTGACGGCAGCGCGTCAGCAGCGTCAACACTGAAAGTCTGAAAAACAGAAAGTTCTAAATTCCGGAATGGCAGCAACTGGAGGCAAGCCCATAATATATTTTCCAATGGAGAAATTAGCATTAGCCACAAAATATTACAAATTAAGATGATTTTTGACAAATGACAACCACTCTACATGTCAGAGCCTGGTTAGGAAACATTAGTGAATGTACCTCACACTGTAATGTACACATTATATAGGTAGAATACTGGCTGGTTTGATGACCACAATAGTTTTTCATTGTATGCTCAGAATTATTCTATTCCTCGCCACAAGTTAACTCACTTTTGCTCCAGTCCCCTCCATTCCGGAACTTTGAACAGTCCATTTGACCAACATTTTAAAGAGCCTTTACTATGACTAAGTCCGGACAAGTTATACTGAATATGATCTATGCGATAGCCTTTTCATTTTCTGTATTTATCGTTTATTCCTGGTGTACCTCGCCAGTCACAAAGCATCTGAGATAAACTCCACTCTTCCATAATCCTGACCATATACTTTCACAATTAAAATGTTTTCTTGAATGGTCATAATATTTTATGTGACATCTGATATGGTGTGACCAAAGTACAGAAATATGTGGACCTCCACCCGCCCAGGCTGCGAACTCATCTCCGTTATCATATCTGGATGTGACGCACCCACCTGAGCACCAAAGTTGCCATTAAACCGGCGCGCAATGACCTTTCCCATAATTCATCGGGCGGCGCGGTGACAGAGGGCCCTTCACAGACCGATAATTTGATTACAACAACATCTGTAACATCAATAATGTCCGATTAGATTGTTTTGCGCATCCAAACATGGAGAGGCCATAAAGGAGGTTGTGGATGGCTGCGGGTTGATGTCATGACATTTACCCGTGCGTGTGTGCGCGTGCTTGGGTGCCATACACAGACTACCCATAAACCCCTGGTGTTGATCACAATGCTGATGGGTTATAGCCTGTGTAAGCCTATGTTTACACTTTAAAACCATAATACAAAATGAAGCGTCCAGTAATTTTGGTTAAAAATCAATGCACATTTTCCCAGATGAGACTTTAGGAGTGAGTTTTCACCTTTAGTATACAGTCCATCGTGCACGTGCATCTACATCTACATCAGGGAGGGTGTGCGCGCGTACATGCGGATGTAGTCTGTGTGAGTGTAAGATCGCTGGATATAAATGTTTTGCCTAACCAGAGGAAACACTGTGGCGTTAACCAATCGTCGAATCCATTAAGCTCATTTATTAAATGCAATTTGCCGTGTGTCATTGAGCTGAGTAATGCTGGGGAGAGCTGCAACCGGGGCGACACAAGGCCACTGGGCGGGACAGAGGGGACACAGCCTGGCACTTGAAATTAGTAAGAATTAGAAGACTCGTTGAAGAGGTGCTTCCAAGATAAACAGCGGAGAAAGTCTGAAAGCATGACTCGACCGGTGTCCTGCTTCTAGGTTTAATTATTGAGGTTACATGTTCGATAAGTCTATATGTGGCAGCCTATAGGCGTGCGCTTGCATGATTAGTGGTTTTCTTTAATGTGTCTGAGCTTGTTCCTCCCTGTGCCCCACTTGCATCCTTTTGTGCGTATTTTTGGTGCGCCTGCGTTGTTCTGCTCCTCTTATTTCACTCAGGAGATGCCCTGGTCCCTCCATGAGGTGTCCCAAATCTTATTGGCCAATGTGCAAATCAATCCATATTTTTTATGAGGCACTTGATGGACAGTAGCCTATAGGTCATTTCAATACAGTGTACAAAACTGAGGTCATACACTATTTTATTAGGCTACTCAGCCAATCACAGTTCACTTAAATACAATTAAAATCAAATTAATTGCAAAATAGCAATAGCATATCTCAATTGCTATACATGTTCTAAAAGATGTGCAACTTTCAGCAGAGAAAAGCTCAGTTTTATATCCGTACACACTATCAATGTGTCATTTAGAATGCTAAAAATAGCAACATAAAGCTACAGAGGCTTGATATAAAATATGCACAGTTACATGTCATAAACATGTTTGGTGCACACACCAAACATGTTTATGACTCAGAGAGAATCTCCTACAAAGAGAAGAACCTCCCATATAATTCAATGCAAGCCCTATGTTATAATATAGGGCCTATTAGCTGTGTGTGTTCCCACCGGAATCAATTGTTGCCGACCACATTTCTACTCATTCTGTGATTAAATAAAACAAAGTAGAGGGATAATAACCACAGATCTGAACTCTGGAGACCTTAAAGATGGTGTGTACGTAAAATCATCCTCCTAGCTTCATGTTCACAGACTTTAATAAGTACTTTTGTTTGAGACGTAGGAGGAGGCTATAGGCTCCCCACCTGTGGCCAGGTGATACTTTACTGCAGGGATGTAAAACACCAGACTTCAAAACATGTAACTGTCTCCATATGTTCTGATAAAACCTTATCACATATGTAATGACAACGTTTGAGCCCTAAAAGTGAGGAATCTTTTTATGGCAACAATTGTTGTCGATAGGATTAAATGGACTAATCTAAAGATGCATTCTGGAGGTTTCCTAAAATTAGAAATTGTTAAACTATAATAATAATAATAATGAAGTTTAAATCTGTTCCATGATGTATGCCTGTCATCATTATTATTTTACTTTAGTCCCTCCCTTATATAGCTTCTACAGCAACATACAATCAGATGGACCACATAGTAAAATAATAATTATCCTATGACAGATTAAAACAGGGTCAGTTAGCCAATTTTACGCATTTTTAATAAATAAAAAAATACTACAGCTTGAATCCAGTATGTTTTGCACAATTGTGTGTTTGTAAGAAAACAAGAGCAAACGCCACAGCGTTATTTTCTTCACTGCCCCGCTCAGTAATTTGCGGGCTGGTGGGAAAAAAAACCAACAGAATCCGGCGGCATTCTCGGTGCGCGTGTTTAAACCCATTACTTTGGCTTTTAATCAAACGGCGCGCGGGTGTCAAAACGCACTATTTTTTCCATGCATCTCCCTGCGCTGGTTCCAGTTCACCGGGTGACCTTGAAAATGTTTGCTCTCCTAAACGTCTCCCTCTCGCTCCCTGGAGCCTTCAGAGCACCCCCGATTCTCACCCACTTTACCTGATTCAAAGAAAACAATTCCACTCACATTAGGACTGGGAGCCTAACTGGGGACGTGCGTAATGCGTAATGACGTACTGTGACGTGTCCTCAAAAATGGCACTGCACCACTTCCAATTTGAAAGTTAGTCAAGTTGAGATATTTGAGATCATTTACAACCATCGTTTAGCTAAACATGTTATAATTTGTACCTCGATCTACCACGACCATAATGCTGCTTCTGTGTAGCCTATTTGTTTTTGTTGTCGAGTAGACGCTGATTCGACTAAATAATCAAATGAATAGGTATAATTGCCTAACTGTTGGCGCATCAGTCTCAGGTAATAGATTATTGCTTCAGTTGCAGTTGATCAATTGATTTAACCCCTAGCGTTTGGAGGGAGCGCCGGTAGAGCACGTCACACGTACAGCCTATACACAAATGGGCCTAAGCTATGCTGCACGTGTTGGGGCGCGTGCGTGAGAGGAGGCGCGTGTGCATGTAACAACACCAGACCGTATGATTTATCGCAATGGGAACGTGGTGCGAGTTTTTGGGCCTGGCCTGTCCTAACGCATTTCGCTCCAGCCATCAGCAATGATTAAACACCTGCTGTTGGGGGGAACAAAGCGCACTAATCCAATATGTATTTCTGACATCTTAAATATCATCCAATCCCCTGACACCACGCGCTGCTTTTCCGCGGGATGGAATTCTAAAACATATTTTTCTAATTTATGGACGGACTATAAATCAAAATTAAGCCCACGGACAACGAAATATACATCAGTGGGTGAGAGAGAAAAAAGACGGTGAAGGAGCCACATGCTTACACAACAGAGAGCGCGTGCAGCCCTGTGCGCGTACATCCCTGTGCACCGCGCGCCTAATGTCCTTCAGTGTGGGATTTCCACGAGGATTGGGCTCTCTGTTAAAATATAAAAATGTAGTAAGTTTAAACTCTTATAGAATCTGTGGGATCCATAACTCAACATACTTTGAACAATGTTGATGAGACAATGGCCATGCAGAAAGAAGAGAAGGTAATGGCATGTTGACACGCTCTGAAGTGAGCGCCTTCAAAAGCGTGTTCTTTGTTTTTATATGCTATTAAAACATAGACTTCTGATTATGGCCTGCATAAAATATTATTTTAATAAAAGATTACGTCATGGCAAATCCATTAAACAATTGACATCTTTCTAAACTCCAATTCTGGATCCAATAGTTTGGAAAACATTGATCTATAGCTTTTTTGTCAACACTGTGGGAAACGGATAGTAAAACTATACGAGTGTTGAAGAGGTGAGAGAATGTCGTCCACAGACTTTACAGTCAGGCTATTATCTGTAGTGCACTAGGAGCTGGTCTTTTTGATTTTTCAATGTCACATCGACGAAAAGAGTTTAGATCATATCGTCATATAAAGTATCTAGTACTCAGAACCATAACCTTACATCCCAAGTGAAAAACATTGTACTTTCCTTTTCCTTTAAGTTACTGCAGTGATTTAGAGTTGCGGCCCAACTGGGCCACTGTCCCTCGTGCGCCCCATCTGACACTTATTGTATGTGACTCCTCGATTTCGCTGCTTCCCTGCATTTACAGCACATTTCTGCCGCTGTATTACCTCACTATGAACTATTTGGACAACTGCTGTTTGCGGCAGGTAATGGGTTGTTTTTTTCCCCCCTTCAGATCCTGCCTGTTTGCTGAGAAGCCATTTTTACCAAAAGAAGCAGCGGTGCACAAAAAAAGATCAAACATTATTCTATTTGTCCATGCTCCTCTGTAGGATCCCTCGGCCTCTGTCCTCTCTAAGTGGGATTGTGTCCGCATTAGTCTCACTGCGCTGTTGATCTGATCAAAAACAATGACCTATTACAGCAAAAGTGAACAAACTAATTGTTTATAGTGGCCCTAATTAATGCGTTAATCACTGCATTTCATGGCTCCTAATGAAAATAAAGTATATTTTCAAGCGTATGAAGTTTGTGGCCAATAGGGCGAGTAATTGTCATAATGTGTTTTTATTGATATTTATGTAAATAAACGAGTTCCTTTAATCAGAGCGTCGGAATCAGGTGAAAACATTTGGTTTGATTAAAAACAAAATCAATGCGGTGCTCATTTCAGCACCACGGACAGCGCTCCAGGCTCAGGACGCATGGGCCAATTTGCATCGAAAACGACCCTGTCAAACACGTTTTGGAGGTACGTTTATGAATGTTACTTGGGCATTAGAGCGCAAATAAAGACTGATTCTTGCCGTGACTACAGTCAGATAGCTATTGTCAGAGTCAGAGAAGAAGAATAAAGAATGAGAGAGTCATGTATGTAGGCTATACAAGCATTTGTCTGATGTTTTAGGTTGTTCCTTGTTTAGTTTGGACCTTTTTTTTGGTTATCAAAAACAGGTGAACTCGGGGTTGGGTGCTTTGTTAGCCAATTTACAATCACATTATTTACATGTCATTATCACTATTGAGCTATATATAAAAATCATCACTGATATTAAGTAGCAGTGTTTACTTTCCATTAAAAAGATCTCTTGCCTTATGTCAATCCAGTCCACAATTGTTGTTGGCTTATCCACAATTTAAACACTGCATCCTTAAACACGAGCCCTTATGATCCATTT